>JARJLF010001675.1:0-66589 GCA_029378395.1 Mycena leptocephala | reverse complement strand
CGGGCAATCACCTGTGACTGCTGCGAGCTTTGTGGGCTCGATCTCGCGCGTTTCTGGCCGGAAAATCCCCGAAAAATATTCACATGACAGTGAGATGCAGGAAACGTCACCTATGTATCCAGTTTATACAAGTAAGCCCACAGACGGTCATGGCGGAGTGAAAGGCGCCGGAAAACCGTATTTTCACCCTGTATCTTGGTCAATACTGTATCGATATGTAGGGGAGCAACCAACCAAGGACCGTGACATGCCCGTTGCCTCTTTTTCAGGCAACGGAGGCCACCGTGAGCGTGACCGTTGCCTCACAAGGCAACAAGATAAATATTTTCCCTCAGAAACAGACCAAATACGGGATTTTTAGCACTTATCTAGTGCTTCTGGGGGAGAAATACTGGTTTCGTGACTTTCCCGACCTATTCCCAAGGCCAGGATTTTTTTTCGGATTTCTTTCGTCAATGTCACGATTTTTCCAAGCAACCGAGCTCATCGTGACCGTGACAAAGGCAACGCAACGGACGGGCCGTTACCGTGACCGTTGCTCCCCTACACATAGAGACAGTAATGTGGTGCTTGACCTAGAAACGCGGGTGGAGGTCTTCTGGATATATCTAGTATATGAGTCCATATGCACCAGGTAGGACCGACGGGCAGACGGTTTTTTTCACGGGATGATGGAGAAATCCCTGGTTGATTCCAGCTCGCCTTGAGAAAAGCCACCCTTCAAGGCGGAACTTTGCGCGATGGAAAGCAAAAGTAAAAGTGGTCAGGGCATTCAATAGAAGTTGGAATGGGGATCGTTCTGTGATTTGAGGTCAAAATCAGATTTTTTCGCCAAGTATTGATTCAGAAACCAAATTTTTCAATGAGCTCGCACGAAAGCGGGCCGATATTACCTAGATGCGGATTGAACGCGGGAATCCATCGCAAGTCAGTTGCCAACAGGGTATCAAGTTCATCTGCCACACTGTGGGCTGAGTCGCGCGGAACTTGCAGTGGCCGTCACCCGTTAGCCAATCCTATTGGACGCATGTTTCATCTGACTAGACCCCTGACCAAAGGCTGGAGAGATTTCCCGAGTGTGTGTGAGATTGGACTGTCGGAGAATCAGTGCCTGTACTTGTCTTCTTCGTACCTCATCCAATTACGACCATTTTTTTTCCTCATTTGTTGTCCCATCTCGAGTCCCAGTTATCCCCGACACGATCTGTCTGTCCCCCGGTCTTTCCGGCCTTCCATGGTTTCTCGTCAGACGGGGGCAACAACGAGCCAACACTCCCTTTTCGATCCACCGACATCCATTCGTCTTCTATATGGGCACACAGATGATGGAATATTGATTCGGAGTCGTTCAGGTACCAATTCTGACCAAAGCGTCGCCACCCTCGCCCCTGCAGATGTCATGGCATCCTTCTTTGTCGGCTCGAGCCGTCTTCACTGTTCGAAAATTCCTGGTGTCGGAAACTTCTGGATGTGTCGGTGACTCAGCCTCCGTGCTCGCCGCGTCGAAAATCGTTTTTAGGTTGACCATACGCGCTGGAACTTCCAACCACAACAGCGATGGTGAACTTGGTCAACATCACTTCTCTTCTCGGGGCTGCCACCCTCGTCAAGATTTTCGACTTTCAAGGACATTCAGTCAACCTCGGAGGGAACAATGGGGCATTTTCGAATCCCATCATCAGCTTCCCCGCAACTCCCGGCGCAGCGAATGAAAATGTATGCACCTTATGCACATACACATATACACCCTTACTGACTCGAGTTTTCCAGTGGTTCCTCAATCTTGTCAATTCCACCGCTTTCACCATCCAAAGTTTTGCTGATACCAATGTCTTTCTTTCGTATGCTGGGCTACCTGCTGGCCTTGCTGCTCACTCTCAGATCTTGGCATCTGGTGTGCAGCAAGCCGCTGTTTTTCAGATGGAAGTCGTCAATTCCGGACCAGCTGTCAAGTCAGTTGCATCTTCCATCCGATTTGTGATTGCCTCATTCAACTGCGCAGTGTCGTTGAGGTGGTTAGCGGTGCGGCCTTGACTGCCTGGCAGACCCCAGATCCTACCAATCATCCCGACCCTAGTACTCCGGTACGTGAGCCTCGGTCTTCTGAATCACCGCGATGTGGGGGACTGAAGCTTATCCAGTTGACTCTGGAATCGTCCACCAACTCCCAGTCATTCACCCAAAGTTTCACCCTGGAGCTCGGTGGGTGGTTTATATTGCGATGGTGGTCAACCCTGATCACACTCGAATAGTGTTTAATTGAGCGAACAGCTCACTGGATACACACACAAGCCCAGATTTTCGAATGATGCGTTGGTTTGTTAAAGCCCCCCGCGATGTACATTTAGTTTGTTCAATGTTCGGTGTGCTTGTGTAGACAGTAAATGGATTGCCAGCCGCTGTTTGCACCATATAAGGAATGTCTTCCCCCTTCATTCAATCCCACTGTGTGGATCCAGACATCTAAAACTCGACTTTCGATAGCGCAAGCTGGCTAAGGGGTGATGAGAAGTTCCCTCGCTCAACCCCTCCTCGAACATCGCCTGATTACACGTGACCTCTCATGTAGAAACGCGCCGACATTTGCTCAACGCGACACTGCCTTTTTGCTGCGCTAGCTTTCCGCTGGCCCGAGGCCATTTTCTACTGGTGCCAGGCCTTTTTAACATTTTTTCCCCCCATTTTTTCCACTAAACCCAATCTTCTGTAGTACGGACCCCCCTTTTTGCTCGTCGCTGGGCCACTGCGTGGAGCTTTCGCTCGCCGTGGGGCTCACTGCATGGGCTTTTATCTATTTTTTTCTGCCTAGGCTATATCCGAATCTTTTGTATGAAGATCTTACGTGGGGGAGACCCCCGCAGACCTCCTTGTCGCTCGCCGCTGGGCCGAATGCGTGGAGCTTTTTCTCGCCGCAAGGCCAACTGCGTAGGCCTTTTCACCCGCCGTTGTAGTGATAGGATCGGGTTGGGCATCCTTGCATGTGCGCATGTGTGGCGGCAACGTCTAGCTTAGTCAGCACCATCCACCTTGTCCGTAGCCTATGCTATCAATCCCTTGCAGAGCGATATCGCGGGATCCCAGGTCATCCGGACCCCAGCTAGCCATTCTCCCCGCCTACACCGTCCAAACAAAAAACAAAACAAAAAAAGGAAAAGCTACGCCACTGAGATTCAAACCGCCAACATTGGCCTCACATAGCGAAATTTCATGCCTTCAAAAGTCATTCTGGCTCCCTCGCGTTCTGGAATAAATAGAAGGGTTGGGTGGGGTCGAGCACGTTTTGCCTTGCCAAGCAGAACATGACATTTTTACCATCGTTTGGCTGTCACCATAGAGCTGGTTCGACATGTACTGGGTGCAAGACACACAAAAAAGAGTGAAGGAGAAGTGAGTGAAGGTTGCTAGGGATGTGGTCCCTTCCGTGAGGCTCACTTTAGTGCTGATAAACGTCTGCAGGACGGCCTGAATAACAGCCCCAAGCAGTTGAATTGCATCAATGTCGACGCATGTATCGGCGTTCATGTTCGCATAGTTGGGTTTTCCAACAGCTACAACGGCCTCAAGAAGCTCGATCGCGTGGGGGACGTCTTGGGGATCACGGGGATACAGTATTTTGTGCACCAAGTCAGGGGTTTGGTCGGGTAGCTGAGTCATATAGCGCGCGAGCATGGCAGGGTTAATAACATGGCCGTTGTTCAAACAATGCCTTGGGAAGAGCGGAGGAGTGTGCAAATGTCTGTTTTTCGAGTGAATAGATGAAATATCATCAGACCATTGCACGTACGTTTAAATATGTGTTTGAAATCGAAATCCAAGGTAACTTGATTGTAGCCGGTGTACAGATTGAGCCCGACCATGCTAGAAAGCGTTCCATAAATCGGGGAGGTCGGAGAAAGCCTCTAAGAGAGAAAATATCGGTAGCCAGACACTCGCTGCATCATATCGCCATCTGTTGCCCAAGAGTATATCGGACCGACTTGAGTGTCGGCGCCACTCTTTTCCCAAGCCTCCAATACCATCTGAACCCTGCAGTGAGGCCCTGTGCTGACAATTCTGGACATTGCTGAGGGCGGAAAACCAATCCCAGATATCCCTGCCAGAAACGAAGCCATTGATCTATGGGATTTGCAATCATACCTTGTATGGGGATCTGAACGAGCTCTTTGGTGCTATTTTGTTAATTACATCTTGACAAAATTCCTAGAGACGAGCTACCTTAATATTCAACCGGGTCAAATTTTGAATGTTTTCCTACAAGATATACATATCCCAATCTCATCGAGAACTCCATTGCCAGACGAACTCAAGCGAATGGTAGGCACAGCCCGGAAATACCACCTACAATTCACGGGTCTATCAATTAGTGAAGATGTAAATTAATGATGTCTATGTGGAAACACCCGGCCACCAACAAGATGCGCTATCAGCAAGCCACCCGCTGAGAGGCTGCAACGTGCCTTAGATTAAACCACCAAGTGCGATCTGTTCGTAACACTCTGTCCATTGCAAATCGGAGAACAGTTGTGATAAGAAAGCCACACCAGGTTAATCCCTCAGGAATAGGTCGTAAGAACTGTGGCTGGCCATTATGTTATCAAGACCGAACACAGCATGGTTGTGAGCACCCGGGGGAATGCATCGAAACTGCTAAAATCTTGATTGACAGTATTCTGCCAAAATGGAACCCAACCGCGCCAAATCTAGATCTTTGCGAAGAGCTAGCTCTGACAGACAAAGAACTCGAATGTAATAAAAAGCCGATAGAAACAGATGCAAGAATGTTCTTTGATCCAAATTTCTCTGTGTCTACCCTCGAGAATGGTTTCCGAATCTTTGCCTTTGAAGACTCCCTCAACAAGATCCTAGCAAGGAGATATAAATTAACTGGACCGGATCCAAGCCTCATGACAGTATTCTTGTACGCATACATAGTCCGTCCTGGCGAATTTGACCCAACGGTCAAAGTGATGATTAAGACAGAAATCACAGCGATCTCGTAGCTCTTGTTCTCCCTCGCCGACGCCGACGACACTGCCTAGACTACTGTCCCGGCGGGCGGGACCATCACCATCGTCCACGATGGTAGTGTCTTTTGCTTTCTGCACTGGCTGCATCGCTGATTGTGAATGAAACTCAGTCTCGGCTCTCTTCGACTTTGCCTCGGTCAGTGCTGGGTCCTTCAGCTTCGAGTCTGCCTTCCAGACGGCGTCCACCGCGCAGATGATTTCTGCTCGCGGGGAGCTCACCACCATCGAGGCTACTTCAAACCCCATTACAATCACCGTCACCAACGACGTCGCGAACCGCTCCCTCGCCGTTGACCGGCGCGCGACGAGTATGGGCACCACCGCGTCGCGCAAGTAGTTCATAGACGCCAGGTGCGTGCACTTTGTGCTTTCGATGCTTATTATCATGACGATATTGATGTGGTCGCGAACAGCTACTCGGAAGGTAAGACGCTCGCGTCCGTCGCATCTAGCTACGTGACGTCTCGCGGCGCGTCGGACTCGCTGTACCGCGCGTACTTCGGCGCGACTGCCAACTCGCCGAGCATCCTCAACACTGTCGCAGCCGAGAACAGCGCGAGCCGCATGTACATGGCACTTCCCTGCCGCTAGTCCCGGGAAATATAATTGCTAACTTGTGTACACCCATTCCAGACTTAGCTGCGTCGACAGCTTTGGCGCGTGCACGTCCGGCGTTATCCTCTACACCGTCATCTCCACCACGAATTTACGTTACCTCCACCGCCACACGCAAATATTTACAGCTCCTCACACACACTCTCGTAGATTTACTACTGCAGCCTATTCTTCAGCGAGGTCCCCGCCGCGAACCTCTGCACCGGCACGAGCGTCGCATCGCGCAACGCCCGCGGCGGGACGACCCTGCACGAGGTGCGCTTGCCCATATATCACAGCATAGGGATGCTAACCAGCTGTCTGGTATTTGCTAGCTCACCCACGTGGTTGGCGGCATGGACGACATCATCTACGGCTGCGCGGAAGACCAAGCGCTGTCGGACGCGAACTCCGTTAGGAATGCGGATAATTTCAATATATGTTCCGCTTTGCTCGTGTGTCTAAAGAGATGCGGCTGATGGAGACGCCACATTGCTTCACGACACGGTTCTATGCGAACACGAGGTGCTGAGAGTGAGACTCGAGAGGGGTCTGCGACCCGGAGGAGGGGGTGTGTGGATCCGGATGGAATGAACAAATGCCAGTGTGCCAGATTTAATTGAATGAAGGAAGAATGGAATGGATGACAATTGACTTTACAATGGGACGCCCACCCGAGCCTTCGAGTCCAGTACGCGAGAAGACACAAAAAGAATGGCATAATGTACTGTAAGAAATGGTATCTGTATCCCTATCGAGCAAGCCGAAGAGGCTCACTGCCAGGCCTACGTGCGATTCACCTTGGCCATATATGTATCAGTTTCTCGTTCAACGAGCTAAAAAAGGCTATAGGGAAGATATTATGACCCAGCCCCGCGTCGAATGGAGTACTCTTGCAAGCAACGACCTAAAGATTATCAACATGCACCATGGTAGCATGAGCCTTACATAGAACACGGAAATGCTTGGCACAGTGCTGTCAAGCGTCACCACAACATAGAGTCTATTGAGCACAATCTGACAAGTTAAAGACAGTTACGCATTAGGAATAGCTTTAAGGTACTCTAACCTGTATGAGTGAAAATTGACTGTATATGGGCGCGGTCGAGCGTCTCGCTGGACGTCGTTCTGTCAACTCCTCCGACTCTGATCCTGTAACAAAAGTACATTCCCGGCAACCCTCCACAGGTATAAAAGAGGCACTACCTCAGCCCTGCACCTCAAGCAACTCGCTTCAAACAATCAGTTGGATCGCAGCCCGCATGAAAATTTCACCCGTCTTCGTCGCCCTCTCTCTCCTCCTGCCGGCGCTTACCGCGTCAGTGGTGGTCGAGCGCAACGACCCTACTACCGAGTGCTTCCGCAAGCGCACTGGCGGCACCGTCTTCGCGGGGGCGCCGCAGCCGCTACGGCCCTCTACCCCATCGGACCCCAACCCTCCGAATCCACACCTGCCACCGCCTCCGCCACCACCCCCGCCTTCCCAACCGCCGATCCTCTTCCCGCCACCCGTCAAGCCTCCCCCCGACCTGACCCAGACCAACCGCAGCCCCTTCCGCCCCTGCCCTTGCCCTCGCCCCACCGCCGCTGCCGCCGCCGGGCACACCCATCCCGCCCGCAATGCCCCCGGTGCCGGAAGTACTTAAATTGGCCAAAATTGAAGTTTTGGGATGTAATCTTGTTCAGTTTAATACGCCAAGTGGCAAAATATTGCCACAGAAAGGACGGTTGTTTGCCATCTTAGTATCGGTTGCCTGGCATGAAATTTGGAGGTTGCGAGTGGACAGAACAGTAACTCATCCAGCCAAAGTCCATTCAGAGCTCACAATTTGTACCCAATGGATGAGATCTATCAACGCATCGTTGAATAGAGATCAAATCTTGACGAATAAGAGTAGATTCGGTCCATTGTCTTTCAACAAAAATTTAGTGTTGGACACTTGGAGTGGTCTGCTTTTGAATGAAGATTCACTGCCGGATGACTGCACTTACGAAAAGGGGGTTTTAGTGGGTATACAGCCATATACTGTGAAAAATGGGATTGGTTAATATATTAAGGCTGGAGTCCCACACTTGTGATTACGGTGCGTAACGGCATTTCCTCCTGGACACCTTCCCCGGTAACAGCTGGTCCATAGCCAGAAACATAAGCAGACGACTTGGAATGCTCCTGCTGCCTGAGTATCGTTAGGTTAGACCCAATGCTCCAAAAAAGTTTTTTTTTTTTTTTTGACGTCACGGATGTCACTGATTGTGTAACGCATGATGTCGGCCGAGCGCGGATCGATTTCGGCCGATAATATAACTTGCTGAAGGCAAACATCTTTGTTTCGTTCACAGGTATTTACTCCGTATGCGGGAAAAACAAGAGGCTTTGGATCCGTGAGCTCTCCTCCCTTCACCAAAAAAAAACCGATCGTAGACGTGGTCATAGTGGAGGTCGACCGGCTATCTCCAGCGGATTTACGATGGTGAATGAATGAGTGTTCCACAATATGAACAACGAGTTTACTGAAGATATACATGTGGTGCTGTAAAAGTGGCTATCCTTACAGGGATCCTCAAGATACCAACAGAACACACACTGATTCCAGTGGTTAGAACACGCAAGACGCTGGCAGAGTGTGGACTGGCTGGCCATTTGAGTGGCTGGACCTCTGGTTAGAACCATGTGGGACCTGACCACAAGCAGAGTGCGCAAGTGTACGGGAGGAGTTCTCTCCTCCCAGGCAAAAATCTCCGGTGTCCACCAGTACACAATAATCCTTGGAATCGAACCGGCGTGAGGGGGAAAATGGTTGCGTAACCCGGATTACATAAATAAATCCCACAATCACAAGAGCTTGAAACCATTAGGCCCCGATCAGGTACTCCAGAAAAATTTCCGCGCTGTACGTTATTATAGTATCATGAGTTCATTTTTTCCCCCTCGACTTAACGATTGCTTCGCGACCATCCTCGGCTTGTTCCAGTACACTACCCGAAATATCGACATGAACCGTGCTTTATTCACCCTTCCTTTCGTCAGTCACGCGTCACGGGGGTGCTTGACGTGACGAATTTTGGAACCTTGTCATGCATCACGGAGGTTCTTGACGAATATACTTTTCATCACGGTTGGTTCAAAATTTGGGTTCAGGGCTGCTCTGGGCGAATTTCCTTAGCTGCAGACACTCTCCCTACAATTTTCTCATCATTCTCAAGGTTTCTTGCTTCAAACCCCCCAAACATCGCATTTCAGACCAAATTCAACCGAAATTCAACGGTGAAAAATGGATTCTTCCTGTTCAACAGATTTGGTGAAATAAATTTCTCAGATGCTTGCTAATTCATCCTAATGGTTTCCTCTACATGCCTTGCAACCCCTCGAAATATTCCAGGGGTTGACGAAATTTTGGGGGTTGTCACGCAGCTGGGGACCCTTTGACGAATTGACGACATGGTATTTCGGGTCACGTGTCACACCCTTTGACGAATTGAATTTAATAGTACAGTACCCGTTCGACTCGGGTCCCCGCCATTTACTTCTTCTACTCTTGAACGCAGTATTGTAGAACTCACGGTGTTGATTATATTCTGGGATAACTTTGCTGCATCAGCAAATTGACAAGTCGTCTTTTACCGAGCTTTTTCTGCTTTTAAAAGACGAAAAGCCAAAAAAGATGAAAAGCACTCGCAGCTTTTTTAATCCAGGCCCCTGATCTTTTAAAAGCCAAAAAGGCCCCAAAAGCCAGTATAAGCTGCTATATAAGCCAGAGAAAAAGAGACCGAAAGAGCTCATAAAAGACACACGTAGACAGAAAAATCATTATATTGATGCTACGGACACAAATTCAGATATAAAGGTAGTTCCGGTCGATCCCATGTCAAGCGTTGACATTGCATGCCCTGGCGGCGAAGCTGTGTCTACACTACCCATTAGATCCAAGAACAGTGCGAGAACGAATGTGTACTCGGCTTGGTCGCGAGAGCGCAACAAAGGCCCGAGGACATGTGTGGACAGACACAGGATCAGTATTAAATAGAACGGATCGAGTTCCGCAACGTACCATATCACCCAACCGCTGCACAAGATCCCAACGAATGCCGAGTGCACCAAGCACACACTTAGAAGAGCATCAGCTGCTACCAAACAGCCACACTGTGGACGATCTCGGGCACTGGAGTGAAGAAATATCAGTAAGACAATGGAGGCAACACTGGATATCAAGGCCACATATGGCCAGGGAGCGACGTAGCACAAGGAGACGAGGAGGAAGCTGCATGGACAGGAGGGGCTTGACTGGGGCTTGAGAAGGATTGAGCGGGCTCGAGCTGGCTTGAGAGGGGTAGGGCTTGCATAGGCTTGCGGGTTTGCGGGCTTGCGTATACTAGGATGCCGCAGCGGAATCGGCGCCAGGAAGACAACTTGGAGGATTGGCATAATCATAGGACTTCAGAGATGGCATTGGGGCAGTGAGGATACAGGCAGTTGGAGGCAGTAGGACGGGCGCTGGGGGCGGTCGTGGTGGGAGGAAGAGAGAAGGGTCAACTTACATCACCATCATTCAATGCTGATTCGACCATCAAATCGCCCACGTGTGTCGGAGTTTGAATGACTTGGCGTTTCGAAATGTCGCTCGTGCCGGGCCTTATTTCCACCATCCCTTACACCATCCGCAGCGAGAACGGGTTATCTGAAGCCTTATGCACGTCACACCCATTCAATGGCACAGCGACTCGCCGCCTTCCATTTTTTTTTGCATGGTACTTGCATCGTCAACTTGAATTTTGATTGATATTCGTTTTCAACTTAAGTTGGGCTTGCGATGCGCAGTGAACAGCTGTTCGCCAACGGGCCTGAACACCAGTAAATACTTACAGCAAAATTTACACAGGATTTGTGTGATCTTGGAAGGAAAGAACTGAAAAGCTGAAAAGCGCTAAAAACCAAGAAAAGCATTACGAAAAGTGCAGGAAAAAAGCTGGAAAAAAGCTAAAAGCTCGAAAAGTGGGGGAAAGCTCAGATAAAAGCACTTGTCAATTTGCTGATGTGGCGCGTTCACCTTTCCCTCCTTCGTTCATCGCTCGTCCTCCCACTTTTATTCCACAAACCTCGACTCACACTGTTCGCACCCAGACGATAATACCGCTAAGCAGGGTACAGCACAAACGGCTCGCAGTTCCTCATCACGACGGTGGCCATGTCGCATGTGTCCTCCTCCAGCGCGCTTTACCTGCTGAAACAAAGCACTTGCAAGCTTGAGCGCTTGAGCTTCCGCATCGCCCTCGATTCTCTTCCCCTTTCGGCACGCTCAATAACATCCGGAACCCACGACTTCTCCCGCCGGCGATTAATCTCGACCGCGCCCCTCGCTCTAGCTTTATCTTGGTCTTCGTCTTCCCGTCCTCCACTGATCCCCACTCTGCCTCCTTCATGATCTAATCCAATCTGCGCCTGTTTACCTTCAATATCGCTCATGTCCACCCATCTTTCACTCGCCTTCCTGCATTCACTCGCGTCAGGTTCCTCCCCGCAACTGCGTTTACGTGCGCCTACCGCGTTTTCTCTCCTTCCCTCCCTATCTATTACTCATCGATATTCCCTCCCGGCTCGTTCCTTCCACCTATCCCTCGCATCTGCGTCTGCGCACGCTTACCGTGTTGCTTATCCTATCTATCTGTCTGTCTGTCTGTCTGTATTCCCTATCAGTCATCTGGAAAACACCGAGTGGCTAGGTAGCTCGGGATAGGCTCCAGTAGAGACAGAGCCGTAGGCATCCCCCCCCCTTCTATGTGAGCACGTATAGACTGGGATTCTCTACCGTAGCTTTGCTGTAGAGCTCGCGTAGAGCCCATAGAGTCGGCAATAATTCACGTGTATGCTTGATTGATGCATTGTCGCTCGGTTGTCGCGCTGCTTATTCAGGTTCGTTCTGCTCGTTCTGCGCTCAATTGGCCACCAAAAGTATGTGAAATGAAAATTTATTGCACCATTCTACGATATACACATAAGACGATAAGTACTGAGAAGGATCACCTGGATCACCAAAGCTTGACGCGGAGAAAGAAGGGAAACCATCAAGAAAATATCGCAGTGTGGCACGCGTTCGGACAGAATTGAAGGGGGATGCTTGGGGGGATGCCTCGAGGTTTAAGCTGTCTTGATTATTTGGTTGCTTGGAGCCTTGAAGAAGAAAACTGCGAGGAAATTTGAAGACGAGAGCCTGAGGTCTTGACTCATGAGTCTTGATAGGGATTGACAGAGCCTGGCTATCCAAGACACATTGAGGGGTTAGAGAACTTGAGCCAGGGAGAATGGCACTTTGACTCGAGAGCAGCATTGAGGGCGAAGCAGTGGTGGGGGGAAGAAAGAAACGACATGGAGATTTTGATGAAGTCCGCTATTTGAATGACGACTCGAAGCCGGTTCCTAGGTGGGAGGGTAATCTACCACAGGATTAGATAGGACCGAAGCAGCTGGGTAGACAGTGAAGCCTATGGAGATGCCGGCGCTCTATCGGGATAGACCAGAATGTAAGTGCCGGGACTCTGAATGTATGTATGTGCCGCCAATGGTATATAACCGCGCTTTATGGATTGCCTACCGAGTGACGTCGGCTCTATCGGGCTCTACTGAGACACTGCCACTCTACCGCGTGGGGACGGCATCTATCACAGAAAAAGCGTTTTCCAGATGCACCCTCTCTTCCTCAACCACCTGCGCCTAACCCTCCCCCGAATCCGCCTTGCCTCGCAACATCCCACTGTCAGTTACAGGCCGGGTTCGCGGCATCTTTTCCCAGTGCGTTAGTTGGTCTGAATCAGAATGAGTGTGCGCGTGTGAGTGGGAGCGCCACTCGAGCTGGGTACGGTACTTGCGCTTTGAAGTCCCATTTTCCCGCCGCTGGGATTTGTTCGAAGTTCGATCTGTATCCGGTCGGAAAGAGTCTGCCGGTGGGTTTACGGTGATGCCAGCAAGTGCGATTCAACCTGACCAGGTCGTCTTTGCGGCACATTTATTCCACGATGTGGGCAGGTCGGACTGTAGATGTTACCGACCTGGTGGCGGGTGGTCCGCATCTCCTTTCCTTGCTAAACAGGTCTTGACTAGTGAGGAGAAGGCGCCCGTTCGAGTCAGGCCTGGGTCATGTGGCTTCCCAATTTTCTTTTGGCTTTTTTCTTTTCCCCATTGATTTTTCCGTGGTTCGTTGCTTCGATTCGACTTTTACACTCGTTTTTAGGCAGCTCACTAAATACATGTACGTACCCCGCTCGCGGAACATTGAACAATTCATATTTAATTGATGACAAAAGCCGTTCGCCGTGGCTAGCTCTAATCCCAGTTCGTTCGCTTGTGTTGTTTATGCACGATGCAAGGGCGACATGGACCCAGTTGCGGATGGTCCGCGTCTGCTTACATTATGATGTTAAATGGTTATCAGCAGAAAGAGCCCGTTCGATTCGGGCCTGGGTCATACGTAGGCGGCGACACACTTTTTTTTTTGGTTCTTTCCATACTGAGATTTCGCGCTGAACCTCGTATTACTCGCAGTTCACACATATTACCTCCGCAAAATATCGAGGATCCAACCATTATTCAGACTTCATGACAAAATCCGTGCGCCGGGGCTAGCTCTAATCCCAGTTCGTTCGCTTGTGTTATCTATGCGCGATGCAAGGGCGACATGGACCCAGTAGCGGATGGTCCGCGTCTGCTTGCATTATGACGTTAAATGTTTATAAGCAGAAAGAGCCCGTTCGAGTCGGGCCTGGGTCATGAGTAAACCGCTACGTCTTTTTTTTTTTCGTTCTTTCCATACTAAGATTTCGCGCTGACTGGCCTCGTATTACTTGCAGTTCACACATGCTACCTCCACAAAATATCGAGGATCCAACCATTATTCAGTCTAATCCCAGTACTAGTTCGTTCGCTCATATTTGTGTCAATTATTCAGTCACGCTCGATGCAAGGGGGACATCGACCCAGTGGCGGATGGTCAGGGTCTCCATGTCTTCAAATTCCACCTTCAATATGAATTTGCTCGTTCGATTCGGGCTGGGTCATCCATATGGCAGAATTCCATTTGTTTCTCGCTCTCTCTTCGTTTCCTCGGTCTCCTGCTTTGCTTCGAAGTTTACACTGACCAGCTTCGTTTGCCTTGCAGTACACTGTACTCTTCGAGGGTCTCTCACCTATCGACACCTTGTGAGTCGTGACTCGGATTCATCCCCCCTTTCCCTTCGAAGGTACTATTGCAGGTTTTGACTCTTTCTGGTTGGTTCCTCATTGTGTCCAGGTTCGAGATTCATATGGAGGGATACGGACCCAGTGGCGGATGATTCGCATCTCCAGCGAAATACGTGCTGGGCAAGTGCGGAGGGGTCGCCTGTTCGATTCGGGCCTGGGCTATGCGTTACAATCCGCGTACATTTTACTGACCAACTCCATTTATTCCCAGTACCCACTAACCAGCACACGAATGGAGAGAGAAGCACCGCTGCACGCCGCACCGCGCGGTAATCAAGAATATGAGTTAGATACGTGCATAGTTGCGTTTCAAAATGCTCGAGAGATTCTCAGGAGCGTCCGGAGTATCGTGATCCCCGCGAAGAGACATTTTTCCGCATGTCTCAGGTAGCTAATAAGCAGTTGATATATCCCAGAGAGCTTCGGTCTTCCGTGTTACCCTCGAAATCGGTGGGAGACGCAAGGTGGGGACTGCGATGTTCACGAAATACACGATGGAGTAGTGGTCGAGCGACATTCGCACGTGAACCCAAGACGGACCACAAAAGGATCAGCGGTTGGTCGTAAAGGAACCGTACGGTTCTTTGTGGCTATTCAGGATAATGGGGTGACTCGGCATCGTTATCTGGCGTTCGTATTGTATCGTCACCACCAGATTGCATGGTTGGTGACACTCTCTTCGGTTAGTATTTCTTTCAAAGAGACAGTCACGGGTAGTGCTCGCCAAATACGAATACGATACGCCATTTGCCGTATTGTATTCACCTACCGGTGTAGTGGTAGGATGTGCGGGTGATCGGCACGAGGTTCCGGCTTAGTCAGTATCACCTGTGCACCTTGTCCTCCACCACAGCTATATATCCCTTTGCGTAGCGATATCGCGGGGTATCTGGTGTTTTGGGCTATTAGCCATTCAGTCTGGCCGTCTCCACCGGAGGCCGTATCGTATTTGTAGCGTATCGTGTTCATATTTTTGTGACTGAATATGAATATATTTTGAATATATTCGGATATATTCTGGGTTGCTCTAGTTAGAAAAAAGGACATTTAGATTGGGTTGGAACATGATGTGAATGATGGCAGAAATAATAGATGAATCTCCAGAGGTCAACTAGAACAGAGAAGGGTCAGGATGGATCTGTGATGGGTCTGTGTTGAGGCTTGGCCAAATCACGCCGGTTTTGATTGCAACGGTGTGGCAGGGTCGGAGGGCCCGCATGCGGAAATTGGTATTTATCTATCCTACATTCTTATTTTACATTTGCCCTTATTTTACGTTACATCATCTGTTTGTACCGTAAACAGGGACCCACCGTGCAATCTTACCTTCGTACCACCATCCTCGCGACCAGTGCAGGGCAAGCGCCCAGAGGTAGCATCGGGGCACCTCGACCCTTCCACTTAGGAACATCGCCAGTGGGCTTTTAGCCATCAAAACTCCCAAATTCCGCATCACGACATCGCCCTATTTTCCTCTCATTTTCGCACTTTCATACTCTCTCATCGACCCATTTCCATAATCTGCGGCTCAAGACATTATTACACATTCTTATTCCAAATTCTACTCTACAGCTAACGGACTACCGACCCATTTATCGAATCTACGTCTCGGGAACTCCCCTCTACCACAACGGATGTTCGAATGTCCGGCAGTTTGCAGATCTTGAACCGGAGCAGCGGCTCTGGGCACATCCGAATCAATTTTGAAGTCCGCCTGCTGGGACTTAATGATCCGACTCGTGCCGATCTCAGTCATTAGGCGGCGAAAACGGTGCTTGACCGGATTCAAATATATTTGAATACGGTTGGGCCAGTATCGTATTATATCCTTATCGTATCGTATTCATATCCGGTCGTATTCATATTCAGTCGGAGGTCTGGGGCCGTATCGTATTCGTATATATTTGAATATGTATATTCAAACTATATTTTCCCGTATCGTATTTTTGGCCAGCACTCAGCTGCTCAGCACCGCTAAACTCGTCATGTCCAGTGCCTAGAATTGTGCAATTATCCTTGCCCGGAATTGAGGTGGATAAGACGGGGGAGCACGGTGTGCCCCGATTTATTTTACCGGTTGCAATTGAGTCATGAATGATACTCGGGACTCTACCATTGGAATGTAGTCGTTTGTTCCTTCCATCTTTTCTTTTGCGGCTCTGAGCCGTTACGCTCACTGTTTGCAATGAAATCAGCTTACAGCTATTTGCGGAACTTAGGGCGCGGATCATTTTTTTCTAAAAATTGATGTTTTCACTAATACCCCTCTACCAAGCTCAGTTTTCATCCGATTGCCTTGGAACCTGGACGAATCGATTCGGAATGTCCTTCTACAGTGCTTAGGACCCTCCAATGAAGGCGAACATTATTTGTTACTGTTTGGTCCAAAATCCTGGGACTTTTTAATACGATCCCTCTGTGCATTGCAGGAGACCTCTGAAGGTGCTGGAGCTTGAGTACAGGCATCTTAAGGACGTTCTACAGTGCGCTGGATTGTTTGTAAAGCAATAGATAATGTTCGGGATAAGTATTGAGGCCGTGAAATATAGGTCACAAGATACCCGTAATTTCTCAGCTTGTTTCACCGGTTTCCACCCTCCAATGATGATCTAAACTACCCTAAGCACTGGATATTATGCTTAAGATGGTCTAGCTTGATCCCGGGAGCCCCAAGGTCACTTGTTACAATGATACAGGGATCATATTAAAAAGTCCCAGGATTTTGGACCAAACAGTAACAAATAATATTCGTCTTCATTGGAGGGTCATAAGCACTGTAAAATGACACTCCGAATCGATTCGTCTAGGTTTCAAGGAAATCGGATGAGAACTGAGCTCGGTAGAGGGGTATTAATAAAAACATCAATTTTTAGAAAAAGAAATGATCCGCGCCCTAAGTTCCGCAAATAGCTGTAATCTTTGTTAACACTGGACTGGGATGTTTCGTCGCTGACTGATCCGAGGTAAACTCAAATCAAACATTTGCCCGAATTGCGCCCCCGCTTTTATCCCGTTCATTCGCTCATATTTGTGTCAGCTATTCAGTCACGTACGATGCAGGGGGCCACAGACCAGTAAGAGTCGAAGCATCTTTGCGGATATTTTACCAGATTCCTTGGCGGCTCTGGCTGACCCACGGCACAAAATGCACTGACCAATGGACAGCTTCCGCTGGGCAGTGGTGTACTTCGCGTCTGCACAAAAAGACAACAAGCCCGCAAACAGATTAGAGGCTCTTCGGCGACTTGCAGATGTACACACAATGATGGGTGATGATGAGACAGCTCTTGATCTTTTCCAAGCCGCATTGAAGGGAGGGACAAGCATGGGCATACATCGTCTCAGAGCCGAGTGTATGGTTGGAATTGGGGATATCATGCTCCGGCGTAGAGATAGTATGCAAGCGATGGACATGTGGAAAGCTGCGCACCCACTCTTTGTTCGTTCGTCGGGCCGGAAGGATGCTGAATTGGTTAGGCAGCGACTTCAAAAACTCACACAGTCACGCTCCGCGATCCGGGATGAAAATAATGAGGAATTAACGACACCGACGAAGGTTGTACTTCCTCTCAACCTGGAAAAGCCAAAGACTCTGTCCCCACCATGCACCTCTCCTTCGCTGCAGGTCACAGTCGAAACCGATGACGATTTTGAAATTCACCTGATGAAAGAAGGAACTAAGGGCCCGGTAATCAGGCAAGTAAACTGCACGTCAATTTTTTCATCCATACACGATGCTAGTACCAGTACATTCGATATGTACCTCACACAATTTGTGATGTCCTTCATTCACTGCGTTCAAGGCCCCCCTAGACTTACCATCTGGCAAGGTCTCTATGCTTAGCTGGGCAGACCACATCTGTCTATGGGCCTACACAATCTCTGTGTAGCTCTGTCTAGTTCTGTGTAGCTGTGTGTAGGTCTGCCAAGGTATGTATATGTCAGGCTAGGTCTGCCTAGCTTCCTGGACTCACCTTCTCGGAATACAGTCGGAAGTGTTTGAAATTTTAATTTTTGCTTGAATAAACACGGGACTGACCCCTGTGTAGTTGGGGGGAGATGAGTTTAGGTACCTGCACTGGCCTACACAGGGTCAGCTTAGGTGACCTATACACAACTGGTCAGGCACTACGCACACTTTGCCACAATTGTGATCAGGTTGGTCTAGTAGACCTACACAGAGTCTGTTTAGCCCCCTGGGCACTCCTTTACAGACCTATACACACCTTTACAGACTGAGGCTAGGGAGCCCTTGAACACAGTGATTATATGTGTTATGCAAGAAGTCAATGACATTGTAGTAGTATGGGCGATATACTGTATAAAAATTACCTCGTGTTTACAGGGTTTTTGCAGACAGCTTACAACTGCGGTCCTGGGCCTGGATGACAACTTTCAAGAAAAGCGGACATCCTGGGATCTGGATTACATCTGGGCCTCGCTCGTAACGGGTAAGCATTGGACATATTTGGCAGGAGTAGTACCCACCTTCGTCACTTCGTTACTTCGCTTAGGAACGAGAGAGTTCAGATATCAACGAAAGCTCGTCACTTTGACTAAATTCTAGTGAAAACTCGTCACTTCCGGGCGCCATGCGTGGTAGTAAGTGTATCATTTGCTCACCGGAATTACAGAACGACGCGACAGAACATTCCTCTCTTCTACCACCACCACCCACAACCCCCGCGACGTTCCCGACGCGCCCCCAACCCAGTGAATGACTGTCTGCAGGGAAAACAGCACCTAGAGCACGGTCGTTGAACCAGACCTCATCCCGGGCACAGCGTAGGCCTGTTGTCGCTGGTGGCGGCATGTAGCTGATTTTTCCATGTTTCTGTCCATGCCCTGACCTAGAGCTTTCCGTGCTCGGCAGAGGCATCCTCACCAGCGCGTCGGGAACGTCTTTCTAAACTTTTTATGGATCTTTGCTGTTGTTAGGCTGCGGCTCCGCCCTGCCACATTTTAAACTCCAATCGACTGGTCTGTCTATCAACATGATTCATAGACGGTCTAGGTGGACACATGTTTGTTGATGTGTCCAAGTCCTGTCAAGAATCCGTGATCGCCGGCCAGGATGACAGCGCATTGTCCACCAGTTTGGCACCAACTCGGCCGGCCCGTTATACTCGTAATACCGCGGGTCGGGTACGCGGTATCTCCGGGTTGATAATTGGCTGAACCTGGGACCCGTACCCTCTAGACCCGACCTGGGAACCCGCCGGGTTGACCCGTAGTACGGTACCCGAGGCCATCCTTAGTTGCGTTTCGGGTGAGCTGAAACACTTCGGTGTTGCCATATACGGTACCCGTGGCCATCGTTAGTTGCGTTTCGGGTGAGCTGAAACACTTCGGTGTTGCCATATATGGCAACCATGAGGCGTTTCAGGCTTTCAGTTTCGGGAAATTTGATTCAATCTGATACTTTACCAGTTGGAACCAACTTCCAACCCCAAAATTTTAAATTTGCAGTGCGATTGTATAAACCCGTGAATAGAGTAAAGGCCGCTGCCAATTCGAGAGTCGGTTTTTCTTCCGTAGTTCCCGCAGAAGCAACAAGAAATTCGCCGAGTCGTCGGGGCTGACAACATTGCAGCCGATTCCTTGATGTCCGGAGTACTCCCAACTGTTTTCTGTCAGTCGGGATCTCAAGTGAGGAGCAGGAACAATGAAATTAAAATCAATACCTTCCAGTTCGTTAGCTCGAGGACAGCATTGATAAACATCGTGCGGTTGTCGCTGGTTGCGACAGTAACATCCGACATCGTCTGCCAGCGTCCGACGCCATCCTCTGGGGTTTTTTTCGGGCATATAACTCCCATTTTAGGGAGAACATCTACCCCGGACTCAGCATTTCTCTGATCGCTTCGGGACAGAGCCCGCTGGATTCGCACTGAAAATCCGGAGTCACCGGTATCCTTAGTTTAGTTTTTTTGGGCCCTTTGTGAAGTTTTGGACAAAAAAATACCTGATTTCAGGCAGGACAGCTGTAGCACTCGTAGATGTCACACTTCTCTAAGGTACTAGTCAACTGTACCTTTTATACAGTGTTATATATTCTGTTTCCCATTCAGAGTAAGTGCCTTTGTCGGCTTTGTAACCAGGTGCCGAGTAAGTGCGTTAAACGCACTTACCTTTCGGGTGCGTTAGCTCTTGCCCCCGATGATATTGTGAGGGTGTAAATATTGTACTCACCATACTTCTCAAGAAATTGAAATGGGTGAGTAAGCTGTCTATCCTCAAACGCCATGAACTAGAAAATATGTTGAAGTGTGTCACCGCGTTCTGACCCTCTCTAGACTCACCTTTGTGCAGGTCTGTGTTCATCTGTGTTCATCTGGCTTCACTATTTCTAGGTGAGCATAGCCCCTAGACAGGCCCTTTTTAGCCCACTAGACAGGGATTTTGTCTGGCTTTGTCTAGCCTCTGTCTAGCCTCTGGCTAGCTTCTGTGTGGGTCCCAAACACAGGTCTGTCTAGATAAGTGGGGCTCAGTTTAGGTCTTTGCGGGTGCCTGACCCAAGCTAGACTCGTAACCAGTCTGCCTACGCCGTTCTAACAAGGCGGGCTTGTTGCCGTAGGCAGACTGGTACTTCTCGGATATCCCAATTGGGCTGGGGCGGAGTTTGAAATTTTAAGTGTTTAATTTCTCGAGGTATTCTCGTACGCCGCAATTTTCAAGCTTTCTTCTCTGTTTAAGCTGGAATAATTAATGATAATTCCACCCCTTCACATCTGTCTCCTCAAACTTCTGCTTTTTAACTCGGAGGATCCATAAAATTGAGTCGAGTTTAGAAGAAACAAAATCAAAAGGAGCTAAATGCGGATGTGCGTCATCGGTTGGTCATCGCTTCTGACCGGCCCCACTCAAGTCAAGACTTAATTTCAAACTCCGCCCCAGCCCAATTGACAGCTCCGAGAAGTACCAGTCTGCCTACGGCAACAAGCCCGCCTTGTTAGAATGGCGTAGGCAGACTGGTTACGAGTCTAGACCCAAGCTAAAAATTGACATTTCGTCACAAAGTTCAATTTCACCAATATCAGGCTGCCTGACCCACACTGACCCACATTGACCCACACTAGACCTAGACTGACCCGAACACAGCTAGACTGATCATGTCTAGTCACCTAAACAGAGACATCTGTCTAGCCTCTGTGTAGCTTTGTGTAGGTTGTCTAGCCACAGCTGAGTTTAGAGAGGGTCGGAACGCAGTGTGGTACCAAAAATCTGGGTTCTTTGGGGCATTATTAGCAGCACCACAGCCGTCCTGCCGGAAGCCAGGATCTTTTTGGTGCTGAAAACAGCCAAAAATAGAAAGAAATCGTCCGCGCCCTAAGCTCCGCAAAGAGCTATGTGCATGGATCTCGAATTAGAATGTTAGTGACCATTAGTGAGCACCAAGTCAATTAGTAAGCAGGACCTGAAGAGCTTATAAGCGAAACAGGAATGGACGTGGATCCCCATCTCCCTGCTGTCCTTCCTACTGCAACAAGCTCGTTGTGTGTTTTGAAATACAACAGCCCTAAAAGTAAATCCCGTTGTGATCCCTCCATGGACTCGATGTTGACTTCGTCTTAGTGACCTTTAACAAATTTTGCCTTGCCATTCTCGCCATTGCCACCACCTCCATGGGATACCAGGTCAACTTCTACAGCGACGGTGGATGCGGTGACTACATCGGTTACAGCGGTCAGCTCGATAACGTCGGCCTTCCTCACTGTGGTACCATGCCCAGCAATACCAACTCCTTCCTCATCGTCTGCGGCAGTATCGGCAGCGGCTTTGGCTCAGATTTCTTCGTCGGTACTGGTTGCGATAGTAGTGAAGCATATACTGGTCTCGGATGTGGAGGCAATGGCTCCCCTTGGGACGTTTCGGATAATCAAAAGTGCTTCGGTGCTTGGGGCTTGGGTATCCGCTCTTATACTGTGACAGTTGGGGGGTAACTCGGCTTGAACCTTCTACTTCTATGTACCTACAAAGGTTATGCAGTTGAACAGTTCAGGTTGAGGCAGCCTTACAATTAGACATTTATTATTCAATTCAACTCGAAGTCTTTATCGTCCTTTCTCTTTGCATCCCCTCCAGGCCTTAGTGGGGTTTTGAGGTGTCACCGCATTGGCTCTGGCTTCCTTCGGTTCGGCTTCGCACTTGAGAACCGGGGCGCAGTAATGTCGGAAAAATGAAATTAGCCTTACCAACCACATACGACTTTGTACGGCAGCTGGCTCAGCTTGGCACGTCTTCAAGCCTCCCCTCCCTCAGTGCACGTCGCAGCATCCCCGGAACACCTTCATTTGATGATTTATCCTTCTAATTGTCCTCTTGAGCAGTTCAAGTCCGATCACAAGGCATTTTTAGGTGCCTCTCAAGGGGGGTCGGCATCACTGTGGCGATTATTACGAGAGGAAAGAGCCTAGAACTATTATGTTACGATGTTACGATTTTGTTCGATTTACGGCCCAAATATTACCTGAGATAAGATATCGGTGATAGCCTGGATATTACCTGTCGCATCTCCTCCGGTAATAGTCCGGCTGTTTGCCGAGGTAAAATTCTGACTTTTACTTGCCTTTGTTATGTAAAAGTCCGACTTTTAACTCGGGAAACAGCCAGCCTATTACCTGAAGAGATCTGACAGGTAATATCCAGGCTGTCACTGCTATCTTATCTATGGTAATGGTTGGGCCGTAGATTGAACATGATAGTTCTAGGCCCTTTTTCCTCCGGTAATATTTTTTGATTGCCGCAGTGAATATGAGGGCGAAACCGCAGAGTAAGGTTCCGGTCGAGTCATGGCCAGTATATGACGATTTTGTGCAGTATGATGTGATCGTCGGACCAGTTTGAAGATCCAAGTCCGTGCACTTTGTGATGGTTTGATATTTCCGGGAAGCACTTACGGAAGTCGTCCGGTGAACTGGAGTGGTGGAACAGGAGTAGTGAACCAAAAAAAGGCTTTTGTCCCCAAGGTGCCGGAATTGAACGGGCGTCTCCTCTTACTGGCTTTGTGAAGGATTCTGAAGAAATAGAGACGTGGGCCTTCCTCGTCGAGTCTGTATCTCCCTTGCATCAAACCTGATCAAGCCGAGCGAGGAAATAACAAGAGAGAGGTAAAATCTGCAACCGTGCACTCAATGGGAAATAAATTGATCGCGACTCACTCGATATTTCCCGCGTGGGGTTATTGCCGTGGACTGCAAGTAAGACGAAGCCAGTGAGCGAGAATTCGACGCAACATTTTAGTCGACTAACGGAAAAAAATTGGATCCATACGAAGTCATGACCCCGGCCCAAATCAAGAGGCACAGTTGGAGGATACTGTAAAGCCACCATGTGAGACTTATGCGAATAGGAGAACCTGCAAAACTCCAAACGAGAAGTGAGATACCGTGTGTAATGTCAGCAGCGCCGAAAACACAGAACTTGGAACCAAAAAAAGAGTTTCTGAGCCTTACGGGTGACTCGGCCCGGAATCGAGCCGAAAGACTCCGCTCCCCTGGCGCATGGCAGAGGTGAGCTATCTACCACCGAGTCAGTATCCAGATCCCTGTTATCCTGAAATAAACGAGAAAATAAATTGGGCATGATATTGTGTCACTCCAGTTCAAGCTTCCACGCCCACGCACTTTGTACTTAGCCTATAGCCTGGAGCGGTGGAAACAGGAGTAGAGAACAAACAAAAAAAGTCTTTACGAATCAGTCTATGACCCAGGCCCGAATCGAACGGGCTCTACATCTGACGACACTGATGAGATAGAGACGGGGACCATCCGCCACCGGGTCGTTATACACCTCGTATCGAGTCTGGATAACCCGGGTGAAAATGAACAGGAGAGAGCTAAAATCTGCAACAATGCATTAGGAAAGGGCGAATTCGTCACGAAAGTACTCACCCGATATTTGGCGGGTGGGTATTTCATGTATTTATTTCGTTGAGGCCCGAGGGTGATCAATGTAAAAATCGACGTAAAACATCAGTGGAGACAAAAGAAAGGAAAAAGCAGGTGCGACGGCCGCATTACCCAAGCCCCGAATCGAACGGTCGCCTTCTCCTCACTAGTCCAGGCCGCGGAAACATCCGCCACTGGGTCTGTATCTATATAAGAATCGAACTTGGTTTGTCTTTGACCACACAAATCGGACCCGGGTTCCGAGGCTCCGCACGCCGTCAACTGCTCCACAAAGACGTCGAAATGTAGTGTTCATCCTGCCTCTCCACCAAGATGTTGAGATCCCATTTATAGCTGTTGAGTTGTTCACGTGTATATGCAGCCCACGGTTCAACGTGGTTCAACTTGGGTTCAACACGTCCCGAGGCTCAACGGTACTAGAACCATTCCACTCTATCTCAGTCACTGATTAAAAATCATGGAGATGTTATAATTAAACACTTGAGCATGGACCTCGAAGTCATATGAAGGCCAAGATGAGGACACGGCTTTGAATAATGCGCACGGGATGAGCTCAGGTGCTAGACAAGCCAAATCATGATCGGTGAATGAAATAAATTTACGGTGAGGAGGCATCAACCACCTTGCCGAGCCTGCATATCGAAAGAAGTCACCTGGATTAACAGACAAAGGCAGATGGGATTAAATTCCGAAGGCGAGCGAGGAAAATAAAAATCTTCTGTTCATGTCTAAAGATTCTAAATTAACCAAGCTGTCATTCTAAATTTTAACCATTCATATGTACCTTACACCATATGATGCAGAAAAATTGTATGAGAAACAGCAATCCTAATGATCATTCAAAGCTATCAAGTATAGGCAGTGACTGGAGGAACAAATGAAGCCCAAAATATCGAAAATCACTCCAGTTGAAGGGTGTATAATTTCAAACTCACGGAAGCTCTGGTTAATACATTGGAGGAGACACTCTGATTCTGGCAGACAGATACTTCGATAACTGCCTATGAGGCCGTGAGGAGTCAACCGAAGGTTGACGACAAGCGGCGTCTTCACGTAGCCAGCGTACATTTGGCGTACATTGAGGGAGACTTTCAGCAAGACATTGTTACTTGAACAATGATACTCCAGGTCCGTGGCGTAGCACGGGCACACTGCTAGTCCATCTCAAATCCGACCTGCATACATCCCGTAATAAATCTATCACACAAAAAGACCCAGACGAATCTCACTCAGAGCACTGTGTCATCGTGCACTCAACTCGCGGGTCATTGACTGAGAACCGAGATGAAATATGTATCGGAAGAGAGGGAGGAATGAGGGAGGAGGGAGTGGGTACGGAGGGGAGAGAAGGACTATATAGATGGATGGATGGATGGATGGGAAGAGGAACGCGGTAAGGGCGGGTGCCTGCAGATGTGAACGTGTAAGTGCGAGGGAAGGCAGATGCGGGAGATCGGAAGGGAAGGACGCGAACGGAGAGGACATGGAGAAGGTATAGGGGAACGAAAGAGCAAGGGGGTGGAGGGAGAGCATGGAGGAAGGGAGTGGGAAAGAATGCGAGCGTGCACACAGAAGCGGGGGGCGAGAACAAAATGAAAGGAGAGCGGGACAAAGCGAAGAGACATGGGGAACATGCACAGATCAGATCAGAGTGGGGGCGGGTGGGGGCGAGGCAGAGACGAGGACCAAGCGAAGCGCGTTCGAGGGCTGGGGGTGCCAGACGTCATCGAGTTTGGGGCAAAGGAAAGAGCATTGAGGACGAAGAGGAAGATCAACGTTGCAGTTCATCA
Source organism: Mycena leptocephala (assembly GCA_029378395.1). Classification (NCBI taxonomy): domain Eukaryota; kingdom Fungi; phylum Basidiomycota; class Agaricomycetes; order Agaricales; family Mycenaceae; genus Mycena; species Mycena leptocephala. The sequence continues at coordinate 41,037 of JARJLF010001675.1, read as the reverse complement.
GTTTGAGGAAAAGCGCGCGGAAGAGAACGCGCATGCGGCGTGGGTTGGGCCGTGATGCAGTTCCTGTTTGGCCCCGTGTTGGCCAGCCCTTTTCGTTAGGTGTCAGGCGCGGGTGAACGCAGAAGCGCGGAAGGAAAAAGGAGCCGAGGGAATCAGGCAACACAAGAAGATAGGAGGCAGAGGCGTGGTTGGAAGGGGGACCCGAGCGAAGGCGCACATGCAAACGGAAACGCTGCGCTGAGGACGAATGGATGGCAGGTGCGCGAGAGGCAGATTTGAGGAAAACATGCTCAGAGTAGATTAGATCATAGTCGAGGAGTGGGGAAGTAGGGCAGAAAGAACATAAATTATCGATTAATATTGTGGGCAAGGGTTGGAGAGCGGAAAGGCGCAGCTCAAATTGCAAGGTAAAATTACCGTCACATTGCATTAGTTCGAGGAGGAAAGCCCTGCAGAAGGAACTCACATGCGACGGGGGCACGGTCGTGAGACATAACTGCGAGCCGTTTGAGAAGCCCCGGGCGCTTGAACCCGTGGATGAGCAAGTGAGAGGGAGACGCACCAGCAAACGTCTCCCCAGAGAAAATTCTTCCCGCACGTCCCGTCCCAGCACGTAATGAGCCCGCCCAGCAGAATAAACTCAGAACTGTCTCATGGTCTCTTTAACTTGAACAAAGAAGCCGCACTCGCACCCTGGTGGAATCCGACGCAACACACACCCGCGATACCCAAACTCCGCTCCCTGCACCGTGCGCGGTACATTCGTGTCGGACAGCTCGAACACGATGTGCCTGCTCCAGTGGATGCCGAGTTGGCGCAGCGCCCGAGCCAGTTGACTGAAATCGCTGGGTCTACGTGAGTTGTGCTTCGTGTGTGGATTGCGGGGCCGTGGGGAGGAGGTGAAGTGGCGACGGACATCATGATTGACATTGTGATGGTGAAAAGCGAAGAATGGCTCAGTGGTAGAGCATCTGATTCGTCACGGAGGTCACTGACTCGGATTTGTCACCGCTAGTGTAACGCATAATACCGTCGGCCGAGCGCGGAACGACTTCGGCCGATACGAGAAATTTGAACGTCTTTGCTTCGTTCACGGGTATCTCTAGATATCTGTAGACAAAGATTTGGGACCGTGAGCTCTACAGTACTGCGTTCAAGAAAAAGTCAATATACTAGTAAAGGTAAAAGAAGTAAAAGCGATGATCGTTTCAAGTTGAACATGGCGGGGACCCGAGTCGAACGGATATCTCCAGCTGACCATTTTCGTCTTATCTTCCATGGTGAACCGGTGCACACCGTGCGCTACCCCGCCTTGTACCCGTCTCTAATGTCCGGAATAATAGGACTGAACAGTTCTAGCCTGGGGTGTGGGCCATCCGTTATTTGAGGAAAGTAAAAGGAACGCCACCATAATCTACCAATGGACCAGAGTCGAACGGGCTTCTCCGGCGGATTTATATGAATAAACCTCTCCATTGCAAGCCGGTGCACACCGTGTGCTGCCCCGCCTTATCCACCTCAATTCTACGCCACATACCTATCGAATTTTGGGCAGGGATCTGTTCGCTCTCCCCTGTATCTGAATGTTGCAGCGACCAGTTGGATGTGACGGTGATAAATCATGCTCATAATTCTTCATTCATAGTGCCCAGTCAACCTCCTAAGAAAAACAATGATGGGACACGCCGATAACACCCTAAAGAAATCCACGGTACGAGTATGTGGCGGGGACCCGAGTCGAACGGGTTTCTACAGCATTCATCCTCGAAAAGCTTGAACCATATTGATTGTTAACCGGCGCACCCCGTGCGACCTCGCCTCTGAGATCCCAGTTCTGAGGCCGCTGTCCTAGAGTGAATTGCACAAGACGCAGGACAAGATCAGTTCATGTCGGGCATTTTGGGCAAGGGTTGGTTTTGAGTTTTTCCCTGCATCTGCCAGCGACGAAACAGTCCAGTACGCCGCCATTCGAGATCTTTATTTTTCAGATATTTGATTGCGATGTTTCGGCAACATCTTCTCAAACATCTCCAAAATGCTCTTCAAATATTTCTCAAACATTTTCTAGTTCAATACTTTCACAATGTCGTTCGAATATTTTCTCAACATTCTTCAGTCCTCGAATGTATCCTAATGGGAGTCGCTTTAGTAGGAATGATACTTCGTTGCTGATCCTTTCTTTTCAAAATCATTTATGCTGCGGTATTGGTAACTACATTAACGAAGCCTGCAGATATTTGAATTTCTGGCAGTTACCGCCATACCCGAACTTGTTTGCAAGTTGGCATTACCGGGCCCGGAGCTGCCGCCTGAGCAAGAGTATCAATTTTCTTGGTATCAATCGTTAAAGGTGATAAAATGGTGGGTCGAAATTCCGTCCAGACGTTGCACGGGTCCGTTTGGTCCACTGGGGTCCGTGCACGCCGATGTTTGTCCGTGTTGTAAGTCACGTGTATGTTGATCACTTTTGCTCCGCCACTCCTTGCTCTCGACGCCCATCTCTTTCGTCAAGCACAGTTTCCAACATCCTCATCTGTCTTCCCATTGTCTTTCCCAACACCACTGTGCACTACGTGCCCTTCGCAGACTCCAAGAACCGCAACCTGACTCGGAAAGTTGCCAAGTCTGGTTTGGGTCAAACAGATCTCGCAAGCCCTTGAAAGTCAAGAACAAGTGTCCATAGGATCTGTAAAAATTACCAAGCTCATCAAATTTCAACCACCTCTCTCAATCTGTCAAAGATTCATGTGGAAATCAAGACCACAATCCACGTCAAAGTTTTATGCTCTGACTCCTCAAGATCATGCCGACTCCTTGACCACGTTCAAGGCATTAAAAAGCAAGTAACCTGGACACACAACACCATTTGAATTGCTGCCATGCGAACTAGTCCGAATATTCTGGCCCACAGGAATGGCCTGCCCGGCGCCCGGTGTACCTGGACCACTCCCGCCTGGAGCTCATGGATGGTGTGTTTGTTTTTTTAAAAGAATTCCTCTCAATCTCTTACTCTGTAACGCAGTGAGTTTCCGTCGTTACCCCGCAAGCGGTGGCATTCAGAATTGCCCAACCTGGGTGTATACGCGCTTCGAATATGTATAAATTATGCATTCCTGTTCCGAATTGAAACATTTTTATAAACTATCTTCAGTGCATACAGCGAATATTTGAATGTTTATTTAATAAATCTGCTGTACGATCTTCTCAGAATATGAGCCTGGACATTTCTCCAATATTCTTCTGAAGAAAGGCTCCAGGGATTGACTTTGTAATGTTTTGTGGATGACCGAGACAACATTGGCCAAACATCTCGGCTAAAACATTTTCAGGACATCGGCTCTGAACGGCGGTGTACAACTCAACAAGGACTCATCCATGCGCGGACAGTGAACGCAACGCCCCAGAGGAGTAACCAGAAAGAAAAGAGAAGAAAAAATGGCTGCATGGCCCAGAATGGCGGCTGTCGGATCCCTTACAATGAGCTGGTACACACGCCGTGTGCTGCCCCACTTCAATTTTGTGGCCCACATTACGAGGGGAAATTGTGTAACCCTAATTCCCCAATTAAAATTGTGCAAAAGGTACCAGTTTCATTTTCTTCTCCGTGTAGCCACCCGAATAGGTGACCTACATTGCCGGGTCGACTTCTCAGGGAGAGTCATTAGATACGCTGAGCACATCTTTTGAAAAGAGTATGTCCAATGCGTAAGTATGGCGGGGACTCGAGCTTGGCTTAGGGTGAAGTATAAAAAAAAAAAGCCTTTCTCGACATCACTAACGACTCGGCCTGAATCGAACAGGCAATTTCTGCTCACAGTCAAATGCCGATGGGCGCATGCACATGAGAGGCGGAGGCGCCACCGAGTCGTTATCGAGGTCCCTTGCGTGCTGAATAAACATTGGAAATAATATTGTGTCGCACCAGTTGAAGCTTCCTACTTCAAGTCCACGAGTCCGGAGTAAAATTAATCAGAAGGCGGTATTCAGTGCTGGAGAGATGAGAAAAATCCAAATTCGTACTTCCCACCATGATCCAGGCTCGAATCTAACGGCCGCTTCTGCTGACAAGAGGGAGATGCGGACCACCCGCCACCAGGTCTGTATCTCCTCTACATCCAACCAGACCAAACCTGGCGAGAGAAGAACAGAAGGCAAAATCTGCGACCGTTCACTCAAAGGGAGGAATAAATTAACTCGCGACTCACTCGATATTTCGGCTGGGCTAAACTGTAGGAAGGACGCAGCCAGTTAGTGAGAGATTCCGCGCAAAATTTTAGTTGGCAAAGGAACAAATCGAGTACGGTTCGAGATTATGACCCGGGCAAGGATTGAACGGGCAACCTCCCCGTGCAGCGGCTGCAGGAGACAGAGATGCAGACCAACCAGTGCCGCGTGGTCTGTATCCACCTTATGGGGCCTGGATGTCCTGACTGACAAATAACAAAGCGACAGGTGAGATCTGAAGACTGCACTTCAATGGTACATTCGTGTAGGTGAATGACGATTCACTCGATATTCCATGCTAATAACGGCGATCAGTGTAAAATGCGATGCAGAAGTCAAGTCGGGAAAAAAATGAAATAAAATAAACCGCTGAGTACGAAGTCATAACTCAGACTCGACTCGAACGGGCACTTCTGCTGATAAGACTTACTCGATAATATAGGGCGAGCAGATGCGGACCACCCGCCACCGGGGGTCTGTATCTGCGTTGTCTTGAGCCTGGATATGTTGTGTAAAATGAGCAAGAGAGAGCTGAAATCTGCAATAGTACTTTCGACGGGAAGGGTGAATGAAGCACGGTTCATGTCGATAATTTGGGGTACTATACAGCAACGAAGCCGACGATGGTCAGTGCACTGTGGGATATTCGAAGAAAAAGTCAAGCCGAGGAACAAAAGATGGTTGAATACCATAATGAGGACCGAATCAAACAGCGGTTCTCCTTCTCTCAGAGGATGATTTATCCAAAAAAATGGAGATGCGGACCACCCGATCCTGGCTCGGTATCCACTGCGTCCCGAACGTAAAATTGAGTGATCATGAGAAATAGCTAAGGGAGAGCTGAAATCTGCAACAGTACCATCGAAAGGAATGGTGAATGAAGCACGGTTCATGTCGATATTTCGGGTTAGACTCGTAACCAGTCTGCCTACGCCGTTCTAACAAGGCGAGATTGTTGCCGTAGGCAGACTGGTACTTCTCTGATATGTCAATCGAGCTGGGGCGGCGTTTGAAGCAATTCCGGAGATCACGGCCCGAAGGTGATTCCCACTAAAACTATCCTCAGCCTTTACGGTGTTCTGTACCATAAAGAAGAAAAATAAGGAGGCCAAATGAAAGGGATGATTCTTTTATTTATTACCCCCGCTTCGACCGAAAAGTAAGCTTAAAAACGGAGCGTAAACGGAATCAGATTGTGAAAAGGTCACTTAAATTTCAAACTCCGCCCCAGCTCGATTGACATATCCGAGAAGTACCAGTCTGCCTATGGCAACAAGCTCGCCTTGTTAAAACGGCGTAGGCAGACTGGTTACGAGCCTAATTTCGGGTAGTGTACTGGACCAAGCCGAGGATGGTCTGTGCACTGGGTGAAATTCGAAGCAATCGTTAAATCGAGGGGGAAAAAATGAACTCATGATACTAATTCCTGACTTCTCCTTATCCTTTTTTCTGACAGAGATTGCGAAAGAAATGGAGATGCGGATCACCCGCCACCGGGTTGGTATCCACCTTGTATCGAACCCGAATAATGCAGGCGAGCAATAGCTGAGAAAGATATGGAATCCGACAGCACCATTCGAAGGGAAGGGACTCGCGAACGGTGAATAAACCACGGCTTACTCAATATTGAATAAGATAAAAGTGGTCAGTGTGAATTTCGAAAACAGGACCAAAACAGGAGACCAAGAAAAGAACAAGCCCGATCCATGACCCAAGGCCCAGTCGAACGGGCATTCCTGAACCAACTTCGGAAGGAATGGAAATGCGGAGCACCCGCCACTGGGTCTGCATCAACCTTACGTTGAGCGTGGATGATTATACGGATCAGACACGCGCGACCCCGCCTTTTCCACCTCAATCCTGAATCCATGTCCTGCGGAAAATTGTGATTATTGCCTTCACATCGCCGCTCGCAGTGCGTATGTCTTACACCTTGGGCTAAAGCCCGTGTATCCTAACTCCCCCAGAAAGCTAGTTTTGTAGCAAGCCGCCGTCGTTTCAGCTCATTCATACACATTGCCATGCTAATTCGTCACACCCTCGTTGATAACACACAGACCGGAGGAGAATGGTTCACTTCCGCGGCACCGGTTTGTGGTTTTTTGCAGAGTTAGCTGAGTGGTTTAATGATAAAATGTCGGATTTTTAACAAATCCAAGTTGGCACGGAGAGCAAATGAATACCATCATGGGCGAGATTGGCTCCAAACGATGGATACGTCGGTGAAATGGTGAGCCCAGATGCGTATTTAATCCGTCGGTATACCTCGCTATCTCAGTCATGACGAGCAGTGGTCCTGAACGGGGTGGTTCAAGATACTCTCCCGTCCCTCCATTCTGGCCACCCACGCTACAAGGACCTGATCCCAATCCGGCACACACACTACGGAATAGTTTGGATACCTTTTTTTGTCCTCCTTGATGTCATGCTGCTCCCATTCTTCTGTATCCGTCCTCTCAACAAGAACGACCATAGCGTTTTCTACGCCGCAGTACGAGACCCACCCCAAAGGCAGCAGGGTGGTTACGTAGGTGACAGATGTGAGTTTGTCACACTGGCTCGTCGCAGGGAGGTAGGGACTGGCGCCCCAATATGCCCATGGTGTTGGGTTGCCAAGATCCGTTGGTGCGGAGACAGTGAGATTCTCTAGAATAGCGGGGTGCTGCAGATGCTCCAGGGTCGGATGCCGTATGTCGAATCGAGGAAAGATGTTGAATGCTCCATCCCATATGAGATAAAGGCTCTCGAGCTGTAGAGCGCCACACTCGTGCTGAAACTGGGCCCAGATGTTCCATGTCACGGCTAAGTGTCTGACTTGTCTGGCGCTTTCGAGGAATTGCTGAACGAGCGACAACTCCTCGCTCGAGAGCTGACCCCGGCACCAATCCTGGGTGAAAGCCAGATCAAGGGCGAGTATGCGAACAAAGCATGCGTTCGGCAGCAACCAGTCGCTAATGCGTTGCTTCCAATTATCATGCCGGCGAACGATGACCGTGTAGAACCTAATTGACTTTGTCCTGTATGCACACCATGTTAGAGGTCGAATGGGACAAAAGTGAAATCTCTTGGCTCACCAGGCATGAAATCGTGAAGCGACAAGGGACATTGTGCCACACATATCCTTGGTCTCGTGGAGTACCAGCTCGTTTATGACTCGTTCTATATCTTCTGGGAAGGCCGGTTGGAGAGCACGCGGCATAAGTATCTTGTGGGTTCGTCGGGGTGGGTAATGTATGAAAGCCAATGGGGAGTAGTCTCTGCATCACCAGACCGCTGGCTAGGGGGGAGGGTAATATTATACTCGCGCGGACCACAGGCTGAACAGCGGGACGGAGTGTTGCAATGAGTGTCTGGTGGTGCAGATCACGGCCATCATTTTGCCTTCGCAACCGCCTCGTTTGCCGGTCAAATTGAAATGAGCCAGTGAGGGTCATTACTTATAACGAAATGGTGCAGAATTGACCTATTTAGGTTCATCTGCCTCTTCCATCGTCAATTTGTTTTAAACTGGGATTGATACAGGCAATCAGCTCACTTCGAGGTTGGACTTCGACACCCCTGCTGTATATGGTGTCGAACAAGAATTAGTTCACCAATTCCCAAAGTCCTCGTAAAATTGCTGAAACCTGAAAAAATAAATCCGCGCAGTAAAATTTGACTGTGCCCCGAGATCACCAGAAGGCACGCTGAGCCGGACTCACTTCAAAAATCTCCGAGACTTTTCCAAGTCATGCTCAACGCCATTTCTGGTGGGAGCGACTTTTTCTCCACATCTTTGACAGTTCTACTGCATCTGTGCTCGGGCATGGAGTAATTTTGGAGCCTGCCCAAAGGGCACTGTCCAGGCTATCCCGGCGCCGGAATGCCGGAGATATCATCCAGCGCCCACATTTCTCCTCGTTACCTATACTCCGTGTTTTGCTGTTACGGTGCCGCGCCAACATTCATCAAGGGGCGACGGCCTCCGTCTACTCCGTAACGGACGATGAGACTGAGTCGAGGTCGGAGCGTTTGGACCTATGTTCATTCTCATCCGGCTCACAACGCCGTACCCTACAAAAGATTATTACCCAAGTAGGTACTCACGGTGCTCCTGATCACCCGTTCTCCGTTTTTCTGCGATGTTGATGTTTATCTGTTGAGCTTTTGTTTTCAAAGAGTCAGATTCCCTAATGAAAGGTGTTCCTCTTTGTGTGATCCTCCGTTCGGCGACATCTTGCGGGACTCGGGTATGGTCCACACGCTAGACAACAAGTTTGGTTTTCGAGGGGCGTGGCTTTCTATGGTCCGGTGATGGTGCTGCCCTCCGATCGAAATAGCCACATTTCGAGCAGTCATGAGCAACACAGCAATGCACGGATCGGTCGCCTCATTCAACACTGCACCCCGTCCCATCTAAACGAAGGTTCAGTCAGAGATCTACGGAGTGCGGCCAATAGTCATGCCTACGGCCATTCAGCATTAGGACTACCGGCGCCCCATAAAAAGAGGGATTCAGAATGGTGAATTCCCCAGTGCTGGTCACTTCTACTTCTCCCCCACACCCGGTACGTTGAGCGTCCGAGCCTCCAAGTAATAAATCCCCCATCAATCATGACACGTTCCGTTTATTCGATCATCTTTCTCGCTCTCCCGGCTGAATCCTACGTCCTTCCCTCCGCCCCAGAAAGTGCAATCGTGCGACGGAACGAGATCCCCTCACTACTGTATCATGCGACATGTGCCGATGTTTTGGAAGCGATCAGACAAGGATCTGCGAACGGAAGGCTTGATTTAATGCCCGCCAGAAAATTGCCGGATGAATATAGTTGGTCCGGTAAGTGTTCTAGGCAACCCAGGATTAGCATAATGCTCACTCAATGCACCACCTATGCCAGGGGGCTTCTATCTGACGCCGAATGAAGCCGATGCTAGAGCCTTTAGCGCCGTCTACCGGGCGTCGAGATGCAAGGCTCGAGGCGGCCTCGTAATTTCAGGTTCGTTTAACGTGCGGTTATTTTTGATACACGCATTTACTGATTATCGTTCTCCTTGCAGAGGCTACTTTTGACTCATCCCAAGTGCGGTATGTGTCATCATGATATCTCCCTCTCGTTGTCGACACTCTATTCTGATACTGTTATTAGCACCAAGTTTGTGGGTAATACCGATAAGGAGGCCAAGCCGGTGATTATTTATCATTGATCAACTCAAGGCTCGACACTGAACTCACGCTACCGCCAGTTCTGGAATGACCAGAGGGCGCTCGGACAAAGTATCCGAACGTCTTTCGACCTACCTCGCCTGACGGGCGACGACACGGACACCATGAAGACTCCAGCAGAAATCGCAGATATGAGGGCCAACCCAACGCAGAACAAGGTCCCCGGCAGGTTATGGCCAGTGTATGACGATTTTATGCAGTATGATGTGATCTTCGGAGCCATAGACCTGTCGCCAGCCATGAAAGCGCTCATCAACGGAAACGCGAAGTACTATCCCGAGATAACGCAAGGGATAGTTAAAGGGATCGATGGCCCATTTCCCCAAGTGGTACTGGTTACCGACGCAGGTAAGCAGCTGCATGACTGCTTACTGAATATGCCCAGTCTGACATTAAGCCAGCGATGCACGGGCTCAGTAACATAATTGACGTCACAGACCGCCCCCTCAATGCGAATAAAGAGGTGGAGAGTACTGGAAAGCCACCATCTGAGGCGTACACGGCTGGGAGAACCTGCAAAACTCCAAACGAGAAGTGAGTTATCTCTCCGCATGTCAGTCGCGCTGAAAACACCGAACTTAGAAGAACCAAAAGAATGTTTCTGGGCTTTATGAGTGACTCGGCCCGGAATCGAGCCAAAGACTCCGCTGACCTGGCGCATGGTAAAGGTGAGCTATCTACCACAGAGTCGGTATCCTTATCCTGAATAAACGAGAAAAATAAATTGAGGGTGATCTTGTGTCACTCCAGTTCAAGTTTCTACGCCCACGCACTTCGTACTTATCCTATAGCCTGGAGCGGTGGAAACAGGAGTAGGGAACAAAAAAAAAAAAGTCCTCAGGATCTAGCCTATGACCGAATCGAACGGGCTCTACATCTGACGACACATACAGGGACCATCCGCCACCGGGTCACTATCCACCTCGTATCGAGTCTGGATAAGCCGGGTGAAAATGAACCAGAGAGCTAAAATCTGCAAGAGTGCATTAGGAAAGGGCGAATTCATCACGAAAGTACTCACCCGATATTTCGCGGGTGGGCATTCATGTATTTATTTCGTGGAGGGTGATCAGTGGAAGAGTCGACGCAAAATTTGCGCGCAGACAAAAGAAAGAAAAAAGCAGGTGCGATGGCTGCATTACCCAAGCCCCGAATCGAACGGGTGCCTTCTCATCACTAGTCCAGCACGTATTTCCCAAGGAAAGGAGACGCGGACCCTCCGCCGCTGGGTCTGTATGATATCCATCTCAAATCCGACCTGTAAATATCCCGTGGTAAATGTGCGACCCAAAAGACGTAGACGAATCCCACTCAGCACTGTGTCATCGCGCACTCAACTCGCGGGTTATTGACTGAGAACTGAGATGGGAGGGATGAGAGAGAGGGAGCGGAGGGGAGAGGAGGACTATATAAATGGACGGATGGGAAGAGGAACGCGCTAAGCGCGGGTGAATGCAGATGCGAGGGAATAGAGGAACAAAATTGGGGGGGAGAAAGAGAGGGAGAACGCGAGGGAACGCCGTAAGCGAGAGGGAAGGCAGATGCGGTGGATTGGAAGGGATGGACGCAGATGCGGGGGTGCATTAGAGGACACGGAGAAGGTATAGGGGAAGGACAGAGCGAGGGGGTGGAGGGAGAGCATGGAGGAAGAGAGCGGGAAAGAATGCGAGCGTGCGCAGACGTATACGCAGAAGCGGGGGGCGAGAACGAATGAAGGGATGGCGGGACAAAGGGAAGACACGCGGGGGGACATGCACAGACTAGATGAGAGTGAAGGCGGAATAGGGAGAGACGAGGACCAAGCGAAGGCGCGTTCGAGGGCCGTGGGTGCCAGACGTCATCGAGTTTGGGGCAAGGGAAAGAGGATTGAAGGCGAAGAGGAAGATCAACGTTGCAATTCATCAGTTTGAGGAGGAAAGCGCGCGGAACAGAACGCGCATGTGGTGTGGGTTGGGCCGTGATGCAGTTCGTGATCGTGATCGGCCCGGTGTTGGCCAGCCCTTTTGGTTAGGTGTCAGGCGCGGGTGAACGCAGAAGCGCAGAAGGAAAAAAGAGCCGAGGGAATAAGGAAACACAAGATGGTAGGAGGCAGAGGCGCGGTAGGAAGGGGGACCCGAGCGAAGATGCAGATGCAAACGCAAACGCTGGGCTGAGGAGGATGACAGGTGCGCGAGGAAGATTTGAGGAAAATATGTGCAGAGTAGATGAGATCATAGTCGAGGAGTAGGGAAGCAGGCGGAAAGACCATAAATTATTGATTAATATTGTGGGCAAGGGTTTGAAAGCGGAAAGGCGCAGCTTAAATTGCAAGGTAAAGTTGCCGTCACATTGCATTACTTCGGTTGCCGCCCGTCCTAGCATGTAAATAGCTCGCCCAGCAGAATAAACTCAGAACTGTCTCATCCTCTCTAGACTTTCTCTTTAACTTGAACAAGGAAGCCGCACACGCACCCTGGTGGAATCCGATGCAACGCACACCCGCGATACCCAAACCCCGTTCCATCTTTTAAACCCCGTTCCATCTTTTGAGCACAAGGAAGGTCTGCACCGTGCGCGGTACATTCGTGTCGAACAGCTCGCAAGTTGCGCTTTGTGTGTGGATTGCGGGGCCGTGGGGAGGACGTGAAGTGGCGAAGGACATTGACATTGTGATGGTGAAAGCGAAGAATGGCTGTAGAGCATCTGATTCGTCACGGATGTCACCAATTTGTAACGTATGCCGTCGGCCGAACGCGGAATGACTTCGGCCGATACGATATTGATAATATAACTTGAACTCGATCCAAACTTGCTCGAGATGACCCTTGCCTAGGATGCTCTACTCTTGCAAAAAAATAATATGACCAAACGACCATGGCGGGGACCCGAGTCGAACAGGTTCCTCTGGCATATTCAAACGTGAGGACTAGGAGGTATGATGGACCGGCGCACGCCGTGTGCTCCCCCGCCTTTTCCACCTCACCTTGGTCTGATTCGCTGCGGAAAAACACAAAGTCCAAATGTCCCAGTGGGTTGAGCTGTGTAGCGACGTGTATATGCCAGTGGTATGACAATAGGTCTGGCAAAGCTTCCAATTTCCAGTTCTCCATATATCCAGATACAGTGCCCAGTCAACTGCCTATGTAGGAACATGGATGCTGTGAGCAACTGAATGAACAAAGGGTGATAATAAAATGTTGACGGTAACCGTATGGCGGGGAGCCGAGTTGAACGCGCGTCTCCGGCAGAACTTCTCACATATCCAGCCATTGATAGTGAGCGGGTGTACACTGTATGCAAAGCCGCCTTTGACACTCTAGTTCTGAACCTGCTGTCCAGGCGCAGCCGCGTAAGGTTTCCGGCCACTGGCACGGCGAGTGGAGCCTGCCGGTTTTAAAGTTTCAGCGGGGTTCCAGTTTCGCTCTCGTACCTGTCGCATCAAGAGAAGGATACAGTGACCTAGCAGTACTATCCGCAGGAATATTGCGCACGGACATGCGAGTTGTTCCCGAGACTTTGGGGGCACGGTTGATTTTTTCAAAGAACATTAGATAATGGGAAGCCAATCGTCAGCTTTTGCAAACGGCAAAGCACAATTGGACACGTTGGGATATGTCCAAAACCAAAAGGATTTTGGACGCCTAAATTTCCAGAGTCTTCAAGGACCTAACTTGAAAGGGAGAAAGATTTGGAATGTCTATGCTGAATGTACTGTATCTTACCCCGCTGCAATAGCTGCCAATAGGGTGTCGAATTGTGCCCATCTCTGGAATGGATCTACTCAATCGCCGAGCAGATGTGTACTTGAGGAGACCTCCGACCAGTGAGCTTGATATACTTGACAGCGTCGATATCAGCGTGCACGTTGTCGCTGCGTGAATGTATGCGCAACGTCGGGGTAGGAAACCGTAGGATTTCAGAGTACTATGAAAGAAAAAACCCCTATTGAAGCAAGTGTTGAATACAAATACATGAACAGTGGCGGAATATTGCTCATATACTCAAGATAAGGAGTGCATCAGGCAGCACACAGGCTTGGCGCAAGGCGACTCCCCGCCAGAAACAACTGAATGGTCTGCATTGGCTGGGCCTGGGCCCTGCACGTGCCAGCATTGACCCTGGGTCGTCGGGTCGGGTCGGGTCGACCCAAGCTCCCCATCACATCTACTTTCTGCTCGAGTGAATGTCGAACTCTTCGCCAATCACGGATACTCTAAATATGTCTCCCCAGTATAACAATCATCTCTCTGCGTTTTTCTATTCTGATCATTCTATACGAAGGCCCTCCGGGCACCCCTGGTACCTCGTGCTATACCGGGGGTTTGAATTCAGGCCACTCTGTTTTGGTCTTTCAATTTACTCCAGATTCAGAAGGATCAAGACATGATTATTAAGGCAGATTCACAAAACAGACTGAAAGGCTACGGCTCAGGTTCACTTGGTCGACGCGTTCGCGTCAACCAAGTTCACGTTGAGCCATGGATGTCGGAGTTGATGGACACATAATTATCTCTTGATATAAATATTATTTTAGAGCCAGATTCACAAAGAATGAAGACTCCAGACTCAGTTTGCTGGCATCAAGCTGACGTTGAGCCATAGACATTGAACTCTGTTCTAAGACTATGAGCAGTTATTCTGGATAAAAGCATGAAGACAGTGCCAGAAGAGATTTATAGGGGCAGATTGTCAGCGCAAACGAGTTTGATGCCCGGGACGCAGCGGCAGTGCTCGAAAACTCGATTTCCAATGTTAGAAACTTGCGTCAAAACAACAATCGTAGAGGCTGTGTTCAAAAATTCAGATTTCTACAGCCAGAAAACTTTAATTAGATATTTAAATATTTAATTTCGAATTTGATGGTACGATCGGGCACCGGAGTCGATTTGTCTATTCGTGTTGGAGCCCTGGTTCCATAAACGGTACCAGGAATTCTTCCTCGCTATCCGAATGGTGACTGTCAGCGCACTGCTGTATATCTGATATTTGCTTCTCCCAGAAGGCAATCGTTTGAGCCGGAGGCCGCGGTAATGTCTGCAGGAGAGAATTAATATTGCGTTCCTCAGGCCGCACCATTCTCACCCGAAGCCAGTCAACAATTGGGGAAAGAACGTCGGGATACAGGAGAGCCGTATGCACGTAGAGATGAGTGTCCAGATCTTGGGCCAAAACATTGCAGAATTGGGAAAGATTAAGAGACTCCAATTCACGGAGTATTGTTTGACTTGGTCGACATTGACGAATGATGATGCAGAATCTATATAATAGTGAATAGAGACCATTTGTGATATAATTCACCTACGATTCCACAAAGTCGAGATCTTCGCCATCCAGAAGTTGTTTAATCCGGCGGATCCAAAGAAGCAGTAGTTCTTCCGCTACATCTGAAGGATCCCCATATAGCGCGGCAGCTCGAATCGGATCCGCAAGAAAATCGAAAGGTGAATTTCCCTCGCACATCCCTTCATGAAGTAGATGCGGGAGCCATGAAGATGATGGCCACCGCACATCCAATGGCAAGTTAAGAAGCTCGTGCAGCTGAAAAAAGGGTCGAAGGACTTGGTATGTCCAGCCACAGATCTCGAGAATGTCCGAAAGTTGCACGTAACCGGGATTCAGTAACATACTTCTGACCACAAACAGAAGATCAGAGTTCTGAGCGAAAATCCTGGAATATACCGAGTCGAATTTCTTTGTTGAAGATCGTTGAGAATTAATGTCCTCGGTGACTGCTGTATGCTCCGTCGCCACTTCCTGCAGCGCAATGGCAAGAAGAGAAATAAAGCAGTGGTTCTCCCAGAGCTGGATCAAATCCCCAGGGTATTGCGACGAACCTCTCTAGGCATCATAAAAAAGTGGAATGGCAACATTCCAGTGTGTCAGGACCCTTACCTGAGGCCATCCACTAGCAAGTTCATCCTGTCGAGCCAAGAAAATAGAGTCTTGGAAACCCTGACTTCGCATAAATGTGATCAAAGCTTGAGAAGGTGGTGTCTTGACGAGCATGCTGGGGAGCACGTCGAGGACATGCCTTCGGGACATGTGAGCCTTATCAAGGCAGTAGGGAGTGGATCTTACTTGAATACCTCGCGGGAACGAGCAGTGTGCGTTGGTGGGGGGAAGATAACAATTGAACAATGCGGTCCAGGTATTTTGATTCCAGTCCCGGTGTCGAAACACACCAGGGCCCAGATCGTCGTGCGTCGGAGAGGTAATCCGGGAAAGATGCATGTAGAATGGTTACTCGGGCTTTCAATGAGAATCGAGGGTGAATGGGCGGGACAATCAACAATGAATTCAGCCCCCGCAGTGCAAGACGGCACGATCCTGGACGCAGACCGAGGAACATGTCAATCTCCTCCGGGTCCATGACTGGGCCGTGGTCGGGGTGTCCGCGTGGGAGGCCTCCACGCCAAATTGTATGAAGAATGAGAAGTTGTTGATCCTGCAGTGCAACTGAGAGGATCTGAGTATATAGATCGTCGAGCGGGGCAGTACTCTTTGGGTCAAGACGCAGAACAGATTCTAGTTGGTCCGTTGGGTGAGAGTACGGCTCTTCCACGAATCGGATGACAGTAGCCGCATAGATGAAAACCCCAGACGATTTCCTGACCAGGTGGTCGAGCGCATCCGTAGGTGGCCACACGGGTCCAAGGTCAAGTCCGCTAGCCAAACGTATCCTCGAGAACTCGGCCAGAAAGTAAGTTCTGATATCATGGTAAGCCTCTTCGTCAGTCGAAAGTTCGAAATGGCGACAAATTCCAACATTCTCAGGTGCTTCGAATATCCTCCGAAGATGTGGTTCTGGACGGCTGCTGACCAACATGCGAATTGGAAATTGGCTGGTCCGGATGGCAGCGAAGAGGAGACAAAGGATCTGCTCCTGAACTTTAGGATGCTCGCATTCATCCAGACCATCAAGGACAAGTATGGGTGGGACTTGAGGGGTAGGAGCGTTCTCGAATGGCTCCACAAGAAGCTTTTGAAACTGCACTTCTATGGACCGTCCGTCCACGAGTTTGTCCTTCTCTACAGCATGCTGGATCAAGTAGAGGAGCCCGGATTCCGAGGTTGCTAGTTGATAGGCAATGGTGGGTACAAGCCCATTCCATGTCCCCCGCTTCGGATGTCCACGCCGGAAGAAGAACGACGCTCCCAGACGGCAGCGCTTCTGGCAGTCGCCAGCGAACATTTGGGCGACGGCGGACTTACCCACTCCCGCAGAGCCGTGGAGCCAGAGAATGGCGCTCTCCGGCGTCGTCTCAATGGACCAGGCCCGCAACTCGTCCAATATCGCAGTCCGCGTTCCGGGGTGGCACGCTGGGTCCGGGAAGCGTTCGCCCGAGTCATGCAAAGCCTCTTTGACGACGGAACGGCTGAGTATGTTCATACCTGCCAGCGATATAATCAGTTCCAGCATCACGGTGGAAAACGGACACACCAGATTCCCCGTACCACGTCACGCTGACCTGGGTCATATCACCGCCGACACTGTTGAAAGTTGTCGGAAGACTGCCATCGCTTGGTGCCGGTGGGAAATGGTCCTGCTCTGGCCACTCGAGCTGCTCCGGCCACTCGAGCTGTTCCAAGGGTGCATAGCAGTCAGGGATCGACGCTTGGAATGCGGGGGCGCTGATATCTCCGAACGCGGTTTCTCTGCCGGCGGGACTTTGGTCTGATTCTTGATCTGGATTCCAGTGGCCCAGGTCAGGAATCACTGGAATAATTGTTTCAGCGTTTTCGTGCGAAGGAGGTCGCTCACACGCACCATAAGGCGGGTGTGAGTTTCTTCTCCGTCTCAACTGTCTTTGCGGTCCTATGGAACCGATAGAATTGCCGGTTGTACTTGAAGCTGCCGGTACAGCTCAGCAAATTTACATCGTCTGACGGCGCAACACATACGGAGAAACTGCTGTCCACTCTCGATGGACGGCGGTGCAGCCACGGGGAAAGAGTGTGCATGGTGTAAGATCTGGAGCATGTGTCCAGAAACATTGTTGAAAGTCCCCCCACTTATATGGGTGCCATTGAGAGAGAGAGCCATCGTGGTGGAAGAGAAGTGCCGGCCCGACGCCTGGGCGCCTTTTGCCATGGCACGAGGTCAGCTGATAGCCGTAATCATTGAAAGAGTAGCATTAATAACGGGGTACTTACCCATGATCGTGGAGGATGAAGGACACAGAAAGATTCCAGCTTAGGTTGAACGCCTCCTGAATTGTCCCTCGCGCGCCGAAAGACATTGAGCATTTGACCAGGATCCATATCCGAGCTTAGAGCCGAGTCAGAGAGCTGCCAAGCGGAGATAGGGCGGTTTGGCTCATCTTAATGCGTTCTGTTTGCGGCGCTCAAAATGTCCCAGGGCCGATTTCATTCGATGAGCGCCAGAATGTGATTTCGTCCAAGCAAATACTCTGGGCCGGCATTTGGTGAAGCTGTGGGCAAGTCCATTTCACAAATGTAGTCGTTGGTGAGTGAATCTCATCCTCTTTCGCAGTCATTGTCCGTGGCCCAGCGATGAAATTCAAATTTCAGAGTCTAATCCAAGTCCAATCGCTACGAGAAACACTCCGCCAAGTTGCCCTCCCCGGCCAAAATCGAAAGCCATACAGTGGCTCATGGCTTTCTCTAATGTGACAATTTCTCACACTGAGAGTTACTGGATGATGAATTGGAGACGCGGACCCCCCGCCACCCCGGTTTGAGATTCCAAGTCCACGCACTTCGATAGTTTGATGGTTCGGGGAAGCACTTATGGTGGTTATCCTGTGGGCTGGATTGGTGCAAACAGGAGTAGTGACCAAGGAAAAGGCTTTTGCCCTCAGGGTATGACCCAGGCCCTAATTGAACGGGCGCATTCTCCTTACATTTGAAGTCACATTGAAGAGATGGAAACGCGGACCATCCGACCAGGTCGGCATCTGCCTTTAATTGAACTTGAATAAGCCGGTGAAAAATGAACGCGAGAGAGCTAAAATCTGCAACAGTGCATTGGGAAAGGGTGAATTCATCACGAAAGTACTCACCCGATATTTCGAGGGTGGGCATTCATGTATTTATTTCGTTGACCGATAACGAGGGTGATCAGTGTAACAATCGACGCAAAACATCAGTGGAGACAAGAAAGAAAAAAGGAGGTGCCATGGCTGCATTACCCGAGCCCCAAATCGAATGGGTGCCTTCTCCTCACTAGTCCAGCATGTATTTCCCAAGGAAAGGAGACGCGGACCATCCGCCAGTGAGTCTGTATCCATCTCAAATCTGACCTGTATACATCCCGTAATATAAATTACCACTCAAAATGACCTAGACGAGACCCTCATAGCACCGTATCATCGTGCACTCAACTCGCGGGTTATTGGCTGAGAACCGAGATGGAAGGGAGGAGAGAGAGCGAGAGTAGGACTATATAGATGGATGGGAAGAGGAACGCGGTAAGCGCGGGTGAATGCAGATGCGAGGGAATAGTGGAAGAAAGTTGGGAGAGAGAGAAAGAGGGGGGACGCGAGGGAACGCGGTAAGCGCGATGGAAGGCAGATGCGGGGGATTGGAAGGGAAGGACGCGAACAGACGCAGATGCGGGGGTGCATTGGAGGACACGGAGAAGGTATAGGGGAAGGAAAGAGCGAGAGGGTGGAGGGAGAGCATGGAGGAAGGGAGTGGGAAAGAATGCAAGCGTGCGAAGACGTAGACGCAGAAGCGGGGGGGCGAGAACGAAATGAAGGGATGGCGGGACAAAGCGAAGACACGTGGGGGAACATGCACAGACTAGATGAGAGTGGAGGCGGAATGGGGAGAGACGAGGACCAAGCGAAGGCGCGTTCGAGGGTCGTGGGTGCCAGACGGCATCGAGTTTGGGGCAAGGGAAAGAGTATTGAGGGCGAAGAGGAAGATCAACGTTCCAATTCATCAGTTTGAGGTGGGAAAGCGCGTGGAGGGGAACGCGCATGCGGCGTGGGTTAGGCCGTGATGCAGCTCGTGTTCGGCCCCGTGTTATTCAGCCCTTTTCGTTAGGTGTCAGGCGCGGGTGAACGCAGAAGCGCGGAAGGAAAAATGAGCCGACGGAATAAGGAAACACAAGAAGATAGGAGGCAGAGGCGCGGTGGGAAGGGGGACCCGAGCGAAGACGCAGATGCAAACGCAAACGCTGGGCTGAGGAGGATCACAGGTGCGCGAGGAAGATTTGAGGAAAATATGCGCAGAGTAGATTAGATCATAGTCGAGGTGTAGGGAAGCAGAGCAGACAGACCATAAGTTATCGATTGATATTGGGGGCAAGCGGAAAGGCGCAGCTGAAATTGCAAGGTAAAGTTACCGTCACATTGCATTACTTCGAGGAGGAAAGCCTTGCAGAAGGAACTCAGATGCGACGTGGGCACGGTCATGAGACACAACTGCGAGCCGTTTGAGAAGCCCCGGGCCCTTGTTCCCGTGGATGAGCAAGTAGGAGGGAGACGGACCAGCAAACGTCTCCCCAGAAATAATTCTTCCTGCACGTCCCGTCCCAGCGTGTAAAGCGCCCGCCCAGAATAAACTCAGAACTGTCTCATCCTCTCTAGACTCTTTAACTTGAACAAGGAAGCGGCACACGCACCCTGGTGGAATCCGATGCAACGCACGCCCGCGATACCCAAATCCCGCTCCATCTTTTGAGCACAAGGAAGGTCTGCACCGTGCGCGGTACATTCGTCTCGGACAGCTCTAACACGATGCGCCTGCTCAAGTGGATGTCGGGCTGGCGCCGCGCCGGAGCTAGCCAGCTGGATCTACTTGCACACGTCGCGCTTCGTGTGTGGATTGCGGGGCCGTGGGGAGGAGGCGAAGTGGCGACGGACATTGACATTGTGATGGGGAAAAGCTAAGAATGGCTCAGTGGTAGAGCATCTGATTCGTCACGAACGTCACCAATGGTGTAACGCATGCCGTCGGCCGAACGCGGAATGATTTCGGCCGATACGATATTGATAAGATAACTTGAACCCGATCCAAACTTGCTCCAGATGAGCCTTGTCTAAGATGCTCTGCTCTTCCAAAAGTAAAAAAACTATGCCATGGCGGGGATCCGAGTCGAACAGGTTTCTCTGGCATATTCAAACGTGAGGACTAGGAGATATGATGGACCGGCGCACGCCGTGTGCTCCCCCGCCTTTTCCACCTCACCCTGGTCTGATTCGTTGAGGAAAAAATACAAAACCCAAATGTCTCAGTGAGTTGAACTGTGGGCCGACATGCATATGGCATGCCGATAGGTCTGGCAAAGGTTCCGGTTAACCTTTCGCCGTGTCTCCAGATCCGGCGCTCAGTCAGCTTCTGAGGAAAAAAATTAATTGGACAGGATAGGCACCCGAATGGTCAAAAGGTGATAATAATAACCTCAAAATGTCAACGGTCACCGTAGGGCGAGGACCGAGTCGATCGGGCGTCTCCGGCAGAACTTCTCATATCTAACCGTTGATAGTGAGCCGGTGGACGCCGTGTGCAAACCCGCCTTTGACACTCTAGTCTGTACCTGTTGTCACAGGTATAATTACACGGTCCTGGGCACTGGACATGGCGAGTGAAGCCCACCAGTTTAAAAGTTTCAAGTTGTTTACAGTGTCTCTCAAGTGCCTTTCACAGTTCCTAACCCCTAGTAGTGTCCTCAGTAATATTACGGACTGGACTATGGACATGCGAATTGCGACCGGGATTTTTGGGCACGGTTGATCTTTTTGAAGAATACTCGATAATGGCAACCCATGAATTACACCAGATCGTTAAAAAATGGCTTTCTCTTCTCTATGGCGGGGACCCGAGTCGAACGGGCTTCGTCGGTTCAGAGAAATACGGGAGCAACTCAATTGTGAGCCTATGCACACCGTGTTCTACCCCGCCTTCCTTCCTCAATATCAACGCAGAATCTAATGTCATCAGTAAAGACTGCGAGGCGTTCGCGTTGCGCCATGCTGAGCAGCCCGGTTGCATGTATAGATGAAGTTCTTATCTGTGGACGTGTCGGGTGTCAGCCGTACAATCACTGCATTCAAGGCCCCCCTAGCCTCAGTCTGTAAAGGTGTGTATAGGTCTGTAAAGGAATCCCTAGGAGGCTAAACAGAGTCTGTGTAGGTCTACTAGACCGACCTGATCACAATTGTGGCAAGGTGTGCATAGTGCCTGACCATTTGTGTATAGGTCACCTAAGCTGACCCTGTGTAGGCCAGTGTAGGTCTCTCCAGACCAGTGTAGCTACCTAAACTCATCTATACTCAACTACACTGGAGTTAAGCCCGTATTTATTCAACCAAACATTACAAGTGCAGCAGATGACTGTATTCCGGGAAGGTGACATCTGTCTAGGAAGCTAGGCAGACCTAGCCTGACACATACATACCTTGGCAGACCTACACACAGTTACAGACAGCTACACAGAACTATATGGAGCTACACAGAGATTGTGTAGGTCACTAGACAGATGTGGTCTGCCCAGCTCTGTATAGGGACCTTGCGAGAGGGTAAGTCTAGGAGGGCCTTGAACGCAGTGAGGGGCAGCCCTTCAGCCAGCATATCAACGGTAAAAGGAATGAAAGGGGGAGTGGTCGGAGAAGAAGTGGAAAGACCACAAAGGAGCGGGGAAGGGCCCAGATGGGGGCGCACCGAAATCGCGTGATTCCAACAATAATCCAAATCCATCACAGAAGGGGGAGGGGGAGGGACGAACAATATGTTGTGGGCCGAGGTGTTTTGGACTCCAGCGGCACATCTACAGCGGCGTAGTATGCGAAGGAGGGTGGACTAAGATTGGTTGGGGGACGAGATCGTCAGTCAAGGCTTAGTAGTAGTAACGGCGGCTTGCTGGCAGAGAGGGAATTGAGGTGGAGTGGCGACATGGTGGAGGGAGTCAAACTTGAAGAGCGACGTGGTAGCATTGCCCATGGTGGTGTGAAAAGAACGACGTCGGACGGGAGCGTGCGCATTGGGCCAGCACAAGAAAGGGCGATTTGGGCGCAAGGTGGGGGGCGTACGGGCAACGTAACAGCGGGTGGGGCGGGGGGAGGGAGGCGTAATTGCAGGCTTTACGGGTGATCCAACGAACACAGCTAATCCGACTAATTCTAATAATCTAGCATTGTGGCTACTAATTATCCATAAGTGGTTTCCCTGATGGTTCTGGCGCCGAAAAGAGAAAAAAATGTTTCCGAATTTTATTTGCGCGATGAACAGCCCGCACCCAGCACACATAGAAAACTGCAGACTCTAAGAATTATGAGAGCTGTGTTCAAGTGGCCATCTAACGTGATTACTCACATGATCAAAATATCGAAGATAAACATCCAGTAATAAGGATAGGCAGATATCAAATCGTCGGTATTGGCTGACTTTTTCCCATTCAGATAGGCTGCCCTCGAGATGGGGTCGACGGCGAGGGCAATGACTGCCCCGAGATACATAAGCATAGTGAAAAACACTACAATAACACCGCCGGCGTCTTCTTCCGTGTTTTCAGAAGGTCCAGCCATAAGCCAAAGGACCACGCAGAGAATGCTGATAGAAGACTGCTATTGGGTCAACGGTTATGCTGGCAGGTAATGAATAGCACAGACCACTACGAGATGAACTATTCCAATCTTGCTGCTGTGGTCATGTGCGACAACCGATGCTGAAACACCCATCATGCAAAGGGAGAGAAGAAGGGTCGCGCCTCCCACAAAACGTCCAATGAGATCAGCCATGTTAACCGACCCCCTACGAGCCATGGCGAGAGAGAGAAGAACCAAAGAAAGATCTTGATAAGAAGCTCGAAGTTACATTTCGTATGTTAACCTCTTTATACATCTTGAGCTAATTTACCCAAATCAGGATGTGCCATAAGCGGAGCTTAAAAGCTTCAGGCACCTATATGTACTATACACGACTTTTAATCTGCACAACTTACGATAGCAAACGTAGTAAACTGGCAGTTCCAATTGTGGGATTCCGTAATTACCTCTATCCATTTGCGGATGAAGGGTTTTCTATACCCCACCTGAAACGGTTGCCTGTATACTTCAAATTTTCCTGAGATTTTGGTGTATACCTGTTTGACTTAAGAAGGGTCTCTTTATCCGACAGTGATTGCTAGCGCCTTCCACCGTTTATGGAGCCACCATTGGGGTGTCAATTGGGTGTCAATCTTACATCTGTCAATCGTGACCATCGCCTCGCCCAATTTGAGTCCAATTGGAAGGTTGAAGTCTTGCTTGAAGACGAATCGGACATGTGCCGTCTATTCCATCACCCATGTGTGAAACTAGATTTGCCGTTGTAGGGCAGACTGGTAACGAGTCTAGTGTGAAACGCTAGGCGGCAATGTTACTTGCCGTAGGCCGGAGATCCGAAGTGCGCGACATATTACGACGCGCCACAGGGCCAACGACTCATCGTTGCAGCGTGGTAGTCAGTAACGCGCCGTAGTCGAGTGTAGCGACACGCCATAGCCACAAGGCTTAAGCGCTCAAGCGGAGACCTCGGTCAATAATTTAATATTGAGATGCCTGTCGGTGCAAGAGCAGGGGCGGAAATAACCATGGTGCCAGCAGTTCAAGATACTTGTGTACTCAATCTCGGCTGATCACTAATTTAGTATCGAGGCGGTTCCGCCGGTAGTAAAAATAATGACAAGTGCCAGCGGCTTGGTTTGTGCATTGTTGGTTATACTAATGAACGAAGTACTAGATGAACGGCACCGCATTGAGTAGAGGAAATACTATCTGGAACGAAATGCTGTTCAGCTCCTAGGGGTCGTGCCGAGATGTCGATGGCTATAGCCATGACGGTGCAGAAGAAAGAAGGAGCTGAGGAAAGTTCACTTGGAAAATCCCAACAGAAATCGAAAAAGAAAGAAAGAAACACAGGCGGATGCAGATGGAACGAGGCCGAGGCTGGGGGAAGTGAATTCCAGAAAGGTAGGATAGACACACAAGTACAAGAGATCGATCCGACATAAATAAAGAGCTTCAGATTTCTTGAAATATAGCGCATGTGGTATCTCAAGTCGCCTCCTGGATCGCGAGCGAGCAAAGGCGGCCCAGACTGTGGAGCATGTAAATTTCGTTTTCAAGAAAGTTTGAGGAACGCCGACGAGTCTGAGGAGGATTGGTGAAAGTCGGAGGCAGAAGCAGTCCAGCCGGACTCCAGCGCAGTAACAGTTGGGAAGAAACGAGGTGAAGCGATATTATAATGCAGCAGGAATGAAGGCCGACATCCGACAGCCACACCCAATATCCGACATCCGATCGAGCTGTGTACAGCAGCCGGGATCGAGACGCCGAGGCAGAATCACGTCGCATTCATCAGGAAGTTAAAATGAATGTCTGATATCGTGAAGAAGCGCCGTGTGATATCGTCGTGACTCGCCCCAAATGCAAACTCCCAAACACCCGATCGCGACGTGCGAACATACTGTGAAGAAGTCGCTGGAATCCTGAAATAGCGTGCGTGAACACCGCGTCGGAGATGGAGGGAAGGAGGGAGCACACGTAGTCCCAGTGTTAAGAAGCGCTAGAGGTAAATGAAAAGTCCAAGCTGGAATGAAAGCCACGTTTGGAGGTGTTGAATGATCGAGCGCTGTGCTTCGTTTCGGGCGAGGACGGGGCCTAGGCCAGAGGAGTTGGGTTGCTGTGCGAGCGAAGAGTAGCGAGACTACTTGGAATGAACGCTGTCGTTAGATGACAGTGGCGAGAAGGAAGAAGGAAAGACGGGCCGATCTCCGATCACGGCTGTAGGCAAACATGTACATATCACTCCATCACCCTTGATCAGCTCTTCTTCATCGACTTACGCGCATCCGCTAGTAACTAGGAAGCGGCACACGCACCCCCTGTATAACCCGATAGAATGGCCACGATATTCAAACCTCCGCACCATCGTCGACAGCTCCCAGAAGTTCTGCACCGTGCCCGGCACGCCGCCCGCGTCCGACACGATGACCCCGCTGATGTGCATGTATTTCGAACTGGTGCCGCCCGAGTTAGCCGGCCGGATCTCCGTGAGAGGGGACGGCGGCCCTGGGGAAATTCATGGAGGACTCAGGAGGTGTGCGAATGGCGCACGCGACGGACACGATGATGGTGAAGGCGAAGAATGGTCACGGAGGTGTATGTGGTATGCCGTCGGCTAAGCGCGGTTCGGCCGTTGCTGAAGGTGAGCGTCTTTGCTTCGTTCACGGCGGCCTCTGTACGGTGTCAACTTTTGGGGGGAATGGTGAGCCGATTCACACCCCGGCAGTCGCACCCCGGTTCTGGACCGCGGAAATTAGGCTCGAAACCAGCCTGTCTTTCGAAACTTAGTTCTGTCGAAATCGCCAAATCGGACATATGTACATATTGGACTCCGATTTCAATTTGAAGTTGATGCAGATGATGCATGAGTTGAAAAACGTTGTGAAAGCTCTTACTAGAAGATTGGGGCTAGTTATCAAAGTCCGTAATGTGAGAAACCCCACACGGCGTTTCGTGAACCCTGTGAATCGGGATGGCGGTGTTTCCTGATATGGCGTGACACACATTCGTTTCACGCGAGACCATTCGAGAGCACAGGCATGGCAACTCTTCTGAACAGTAACCATCCATGTGTGTTTCGCTGGGTTCGAATTTGTGATTGATTCCTCAGCTCCAGCACTGGAAGCATCAAGAATCCGAAAATCTGGTTTCCAGACACGAAAATTGCCCCGACATCAATTATGGTCGTCGTACCAACAGTCCGAGTGAGCAGCGGACAGTGGTCAAGATATCTTTATGCAGCCGCAGATTTCCGCGCACATGTGAACAAAGCTGTATGCAGATATCACAACGGCCGCCTAAGTAATTCGGAGCGCGCGGCATTAACGGGCGCCGGAAATGACTATCAGCTTCGCGAAGCGTTTTGGGGAAAAAGGCGACATACGACATCGGGACAGCATCGCTCAGAGAAGAAGGCATGGAATTCGTTCCTTGATATGTTCATGGCCGACGAGCCCCTGGAACCCGAACATGATGTTTCTTTTGATTCGCACGAGTACAAGGCAGGAATGCACAGCGACCTGGTGAGAGTGCCAATGACAGCAACATAGGGCGAGGTGATCGGCAATTGCTGGAGGGCCTCACCTTCTGGGCGAGTACTGTCGGACCATTATGCGCTGGCAATCAGTATTGTCCCGCGGCGTCGCCAACTGAAGTCGAACTCTCCAAAGGTTTGATATTAGCCGACTCCACACTGTCAGATCAGGTCAGATCTGTCTACCTTCTCTTGCGTAAACCCACGGAATAAAACGGCCCATTCCACACGACATGATCGGCGACAAAACCTCGCCTTCAGCACAGTCGCTTCCCAGGGTGTTCCTCTAACAGTAGCCTCCGCGATGTCTGCCGCCACCTTAGAACTCGGTGCCCCGCTGGACAATACGTACGTTTGCCTGTCTTGTATCGATGGTAGACTCAATTCGCGTAGGATGGGATATATGCTTCTCGGCGTCATTATGAGTGCGATATTATATGGGATAAGCCTCCTCCAGACACTATTCTATTTTACCCGTCAGCGGCTGGTTTTGGCCTGCCCAACAAATAATTTATGGTTCACAGGATATGATCGAGACCCTGTGTACCTGAAGGCTCTGGTACACCTCCTCCTAGCAAGCCATTTCGTAGCTGAAATTTAATTAGGTGGCAGCTACGGTGTTCCTCGATACCTTGCACTTGTCCTTCGTCATCCATACGAGTGCGTGATCGCCAATGTGGCATTAACTTCCACTCACTCTTGAAATAGTGTATCATTATTTGGTATCCAGCTATTAGTGAGTGGTGGCAACCATAGCGCGTGGAGAAGGCCGAGCTCATCGTTCTGTAGTAATCATGACGCGTTACAGGGAATGATCTGGTGAGATTATAGATATGTTCAATCGCCCTCACTTACTCAATCGCTGTATATTCAGGAGTGTTTCGGTGTGTTTGACCCTCATTCTCGGTCGGCAACAATGTTAATGTTGAATCCACGTAGCTCGAAGCACTACCCACTGTACTTTTTTTCCCCCTCCGTCTGTCTCCATGAGTCCATCACTGAGCAGGGACTCAGGGAATTACGGCTGGACTGGTTCAATCGTGCGTGTATAATCCTTTGCAGAAACCATGTATTGACCATAGGTTTAGATTCTATGCCTATCGCATATGGAGGAGTGCGTTTCCCTCCTTCCGCAGCAGCTCTGTGCAAATCACTGACCCATTCACTAGCTGCTAGTGAGCCATCGGAACGTGTTGCTGACCGGTGCTATCCTGCTACTCGTTGTGGCTACGGCCAGTACGTCAATCTCCGAGCTTTACACCGAGTGCTCATTCCCTTCCATGTTTCTTTCACATAGCCTGTGGGACCGGTGCGTCTCGTAACCTCCCTTGACTGCGTGGATTAAATTCAGCCAAATTAAACAGCATGGGTTGTCCTCGCGTATGAATTTTTCCTTCGTACCTGCATTTACATTGAAGGATTACAAGTCTGAAAGCCGGCACATATGAGAACCTGCTGGCTATTTCGGTATGCAATCTGTCGTACTTGCCGCAACCGGCTCGGTCCGCTGAATGAACGCAGCCGCTCACGCTATCACTGCGGCGATCCATTTGTCATACCGTGGGTAAAACAGCCTTGCAAAAAGTTCCTCCGGTTCAGTGGGTTTTACAAGTTATTTTACGGGGAAGTAAAAATAGGGTACAAACAAAGATTTTTGCTGTGCTTTTTCATTCAAAGAAGGACTCTTTTTACATACGGTAAAACGATGTCGTTTTTCACGCTCTTTTTGCGCTTGTAACAACAATCATTTTTCCTGCCGTAAAATTTGGCCGGCTTTTTCTGGTGGTAATATTGTAGCTCTTTGTCTGGGTAAAACAGATGTAAAATATTTCATTTTCCCTCGCATAATTCCCGGAGTAAAATCTATTGTCTTTCATGGAGAAAAATCAAAGGGAAATGTATTCATTTTTCTTCTGTTTTACAGCAGGAAAAATGGGTGCACGCTGGGCGTCGTACGTGGGTGCGCGCTAACACTCACTCAGGGTGCGCTGAGAGGGCGCTCGGGGTGCGCTCAGGGTGTGTAAGAGGGCGCTCGGAGTGCGCTTAGAGGGCGCTCGGGGAACACTCAGAGTGTGTGGGTGTCGTACTTGTATGCACGCTGGCCACGCTCAGGGCCGAGTGCTTCTCCAACAAGAATTCAAGGGGGGTGCAACGAGAGGGTCAGTTAAATCACAAAGGAAAAAAATTCACAATTAGAACATCCGAGGCACACTACATTGCCGTTGCACTTCCATGGGTGTACAAATATTCTTAGCTATCTTCATTTTGTATTTGCTGTGGTACAAAGGAAAGAACGCATAGCCATCGGATTACGTAATTAATTTGTGCCTCGGCAATCGGCCCGTAATTGTTAAGAAAGCGAAAAGGCAGTCCATCTTTGTTTGTTTGGCCACAGTGCCTGGCACAACAAAGGCAAACAAATCAGCGTGTTTGGCAGAACTGTGTGCACCGGCATACTTGAGCACGCACTGAGAAGCCGCTCTTTGTGTACTTGAGTTGACCCCATCAAATGGCAGTGACCAACTTCGGCGTACTTGAGCGCGCGCGAAGAAGCGCTCAAAACACTGAAGATCTAGCATATTAGCCATAAAGCACACGCTCAAGTACGCCGCTGCACGCACTTGGCAGATGACCAAAGATGTTGCCAAATATAGGCATACGTCTGCCAAACGCGCTGATTTGTTTGCCATTGTTGTGCCAGGCGCTGTGGCCAAACAAACAAAGACTGTTTTGGTCAGACTGCCTTTTCATAGCAATTACGGGCTGATTGCCGAGGCACAAATTAATTATGTAATCCGATGGCTATGCGTTCTTTCCTTTGTACCACAACAAATACAAAATGAAGATAGCTAAGAATATTTGTACACCCATGGAAGTGCAACGGCAATGTAGTGTGCCTCGGATGTTCTAATTGTGAATTTTTTTCCTTTGTGATTTAACTGACCCTCTCGTTGCACCCCCCTTGAATTCTTGTTGGAGAAGCACTCGGCCCTGAGCGTGGCCAGCGTGCATACAAGTACGACGCCCACACACTCTGAGTGTTCCCCGAGCGCCCTCTAAGCGCACTCCGAGCGCCCTCTTACACACCCTGAGCGCACCCCGAGCGCCCTCTCAGCGCACCCTGAGTGAGTGTTAGCGCGCACCCACGTACGACGCCCAGCGTGCACCCATTTTTCCTGCTGTAAAACAGAAGAAAAATGAATACATTTCCCTTTGATTTTTCTCCATGAAAGACAATAGATTTTACTCCGGGAATTATGCGAGGGAAAATGAAATATTTTACATCTGTTTTACCCAGACAAAGAGCTACAATATTACCACCAGAAAAAGCCGGCCAAATTTTACGGCAGGAAAAATGATTGTTGTTACAAGCGCAAAAAGAGCGTGAAAAACGACATCGTTTTACCGTATGTAAAAAGAGTCCTTCTTTGAATGAAAAAGCACAGCAAAAATCTTTGTTTGTACCCTATTTTTACTTCCCCGTAAAATAACTTGTAAAACCCACTGAACCGCAGGAACTTTTTGCAAGGCCGTTTTACCCACGGTATGACAAACGGATCGCCGCAGTGTATCAATCAACGCCCTGTCCACGGCTGTTGATGTCATAATCACCTCTACTTTATGTTTCATGCTCCACCGAACAAGACCGGCGTCACTGCGGTACGTGCTCAGACCTGTTTCTCTAAGTCAGCCTCTGATACAATTTGATATCCAGAACAGAAACAATGGTTAATCGATTGGTGCGGTTTAAATCTCGGTTGTCTTGCGGCCCCCGTTGATGAATCAACCCAGATACTCTTCACGATCAATACGGGATTGTGAGCTGTGTTCCTACTTTGCATGTACTCAGGTTCTTCCTGATACGCCCATCTGTAGACTCACGAGGTGAGGTAGCCATATCTTTTTCCAACCAACGTAAGACTGATGATCGTCGCAGCTTATGTGCCGTCGCGTCTTTGATCTCTGTGAGTATACCTTCTGGCTCTACTCTGTCTCAGTCGGATTTTCAACATTCTGACAGCTCATCGTATCACCAACGACGTTGGTCTACGCCTCGTTCTATTTCTGCATTGGGCGGCGTAAGTAACTGGTGTGCGCCCCGTATTGCCCCTGATCTGATGACTGAAGTCTATTCCAACGCGCTCCTCGCGAGTCTGAACGCGAGGGACATCATCCGTGGACACATCAACGACGTGGACACAAACTTCAAGTCCCAGACCTACCATCCACGTAGCGAATTTTCGCGCGAAGTAATCACCACGCGTGGCCAGGGGACCGCCGGCCCAACGGAGCTGGCCATTCAGATTCAGTGCGAGACAGAGCTGTATGGTCACAAGGAATATAACAAGAAGGAGTGTGGCCGTCCTGAGGTATGAGCTCCTCTTCCCATGGTCTTACTGGCATTGCATACAGTCAATGCTGTTATAACCCATCATTGCGATAATCCATAATCTGCACTACCCCATGAATTTTCGCTGAAACAGAGATGGTTCTCAATCAAAACCCATAACTCTCCAATACTCAATAATCCATACAATTTCCAGGCTGAAACCCATAATTTTACTCCTATCTTTTGCTTGTAGTTA
This sequence comes from Mycena leptocephala, assembly GCA_029378395.1. Taxonomy (NCBI): domain Eukaryota; kingdom Fungi; phylum Basidiomycota; class Agaricomycetes; order Agaricales; family Mycenaceae; genus Mycena; species Mycena leptocephala. The sequence goes on along the minus strand of JARJLF010001675.1, from coordinate 9,999 downwards.
TTATTTTCAGTGGATTTTAGTGCAATGCCTCCATGCCCACCCCTCGAAATACTCAAGAAAGGTCTTACCGCACTCAAGGATAGTGTCCAAAAATGAAAAGATGGCTTGGTGGCCCGTCTCAACAGAAAGGAGAAGATTTTGGCTGTGGATTGGCTGCGGATGAATCATGAAGCTTGGTTAGATAACGACGCCAATCACGTCGAAGAAGACGATGGTCGGCAGCTCAAGACTGCATCAGATATGAGTGTGGTTTTGCACATCTGGACACTAAGGAAATGGGACTCAAAGAAATTGAAAAGGTTTGCTGGGGAAGTGGTAAAGATCTCTGCCAACACGACCTCGCAAAAGCGAAAAAGAGTGGCCTCACAGCTTATGGACGGGAAACGTGCTTGGAATGCGCAAAAAATATTGTTTCAACTTCAATTACCAACTACTTCATGTCTAGTTGAGTAGATATTTTTTTGCTAATTTTTGGTGATTTTTAGTGATTTTTCAACGATTTTTTTGGATGGCTCTGTGGGAACCCATACTCTGTAATAACCCATACTTTCTAGGTCCACCGAGGGTCATGGGTTATAACAGCTTTGACTGTATTCCAAATTGACCGATACAACGCCGTCGCAGTCCATGGACCCTCGACTACTGTGATAGATATGTAGACTGTTGAGTGAGTCGGAGCGGGAATCTACAAAAAAAGGCACGGAGCCAGAGTAGGCCGAAGGACTTGTGTAATCTTGATACTTACATGTACTAATACACTGGTGGTGCCAAAAACGCGATGCAAAGTACGCTCCCTTCCATCAGCCTGTTCGGCGATCTGACACTGATCTGACGTCCACTTAACCGGTGGGCTAAGACGAAAGTAGACTTTTAGAGTCCTCCAAGAGTCCTCGGTCGCCGGCAGGACTGTTGTAGACTGGCATACAGGTGTGACAGATCCAATTTAATATCAATTGCGCGTATTCACACCTCTACATTTAACCAATTCGGTGCAAGGCCAAGAATTAGGAACCACTAACCCGACAACCCGCTGGACTGTTTGCTTCACCCTGAGGCGGTAAACATCACTCTCCTGGCCCTCCAGGCTATATACTGTTTCAAAAATATTTACTCTATTTACGACTACCTCAGCCATTTTCCCTGTTTTATCCTATGAATGGCCAGAGGTAGGGGTCTTTGGGCCTTTGATTTGCTCTATGGCCGACCAAGCGCTAAGGTAGTGACCGGGGGCCTCCTCCGCATGGATCTTTTTGAATCCCAGAATTTTCCCTCGAAAGTCTCATGTGGCTCAGCAGCTGCCCGACATGTAGCTCTTTTGCACAGGCGCAGTTCGTCGCGGTTGCTTCCGCCTACGGCGCAGGGTAATTGTATCGGCATCGTGCCGCGACTCGGTCGTGGCTCGCAAAATTTCCAGGTCAACCAAATATTTACTCGCTGGCCATGGCTATCTTCACACAATTCCTGGCAGCAAATTTCAATCGCGCCGTTTGGTTCAAGCTCGGATCTCAAATTATTATATACCATCGATCTCGATATCTTGCCGCCCATTTCTGCCAGTTGCTTCACCACCATTTTGCGTAATTGTCGGCCTATATCTGATCACCATTATCCTTGCTTGTAATCTTGTATTTCCGCAGAGTGCAGTCTATCTGTTTTTCTCTTTACCATTGCCGGAGCGAAGCGGCGACATGGCTTGTTTCAGTGTCAGCGTCAGCGCAGTGCAATGATTAATTGCTTCTCGCGCCAACACCAATCTTGAGGCTCGCTCGAAACCGTCGCGCCCTGTAATACTGTAGTCCCTGAACTCCCCGCTGCGGCTCAAGCCGACATTTCGAGTCTAAGCAGCCTCGGCTTATCCGAACTTTTACGCAGTGCAGAGGAGGGCAGATAGGAAGGCAAAACGCTTGCATCTCGCGCCTTAGCAAATGGAACTGACAGACCTCGCACCCATGACCCAGGCCCGACTCGAACGGGTGACTATTCCTTGCGCCTTAGGTACAATTTCAATAAATGAAGAGGCGGACCACCCGCCACCGGGTCTATATCCACCGTGTATCGAACTTGAATAACCCGGGTGAGAAATGAACAAGAGAGGTCAAATCTGACAGCCGTGCTTAAAGGGTTCAAGAATTATAACTGATCGAAACACATCAGTCGGCTCTCGCGTCATCGCTGGAATAGCCAGGAAATCGGGTAGGTTTTGCACGCCAATATCCTATGAAGTGATCAAAACTGTTGGTTGAATGCGGAGGGAGTGAAAAGGGAATGGAACCAACTGGCCAACGGGAACGATGGGATACAGTGTGAGAGCATAGAGCATCCATTTCGAGCGGGTGTTGAATGACTGGACTGAAACAAATTGATTAGAATAAAATCCTGAACACAATGCAGTCGCTGCAAGGCGAACTGTATGGAGAACAGCCTCTCCTGTGTCCGTGTGGCTTGGGACCGCCCGCCAAAAAAAAGAAAAGTGTGGGAAGTGTATTCGCATCAATCAATTCATTGCAGACAGGTTCACACAGTTCAGACCGATGTTTGCGCATTTCGAGGGAGTTCTGGACACGCGAATTTGTGAACAACAGCCCAAGAATTATAATCAACGTACCGATGCATTGATGTTGAACTACGGCGGGCGGGATTGCGGTCAATTTTATCAGTTGAATGAACTTGGGCGGGTCGGCATCCACCTTGCGTCAATGAAAGCGAACGGGTTTACTCTAGCTTGTGAGACGCACTGAAACTCACCGTTGGCGAGTATTCGAGTCAAGACGGTCGCACCATTATCTTGCGCGGGCAGACATCCTAAGAGAGAGGTGAGTTTCATAGCGGAAGAAGCGTAAAGTGGAGCGGGACAAACGATTTGCGTAGGCATGTTAGCTAACTACAGGCGGCGATGTTGATCAAGCCCACGCACCCTTGAAATGGCAAACAACTATAATAATGATCGTCAGCTCTTTTTAGAGATAGTGAATACGCCATGAGCGCAATGTACCAACTGCACCACCAAATAGTCTTGGGAGTTCCGTGATCGACAGGTATTAATATCGAACCTGAAGGTAATTGTCAGCGACATTCCACTAGCGTTCATGAGATACTCGCTGCTGCAGCAAAGAAATAAGCGAACCGCCATGAGCGCACGGTGAAAAGACAGGGAAGTATGGAAAGGAGACGAAACTTCAGCATTTCAGGAGGTTGCAGCGCAGAAGTTGGAAAGCTTTTCATTGGATAACTTGTTCGCGTCAGAAGTCTTCGATACGCTTGCATCGGACACCCGACAGGTCTTGCGCATCGAGTCCTTGAATGATCCGATTATCTTGATGAGGGGGGAGGCCTTGTATCCGATGCCCGAGAACTCTGCAGCAAGCTGTTCTTGGGTTTGAGGATCTTGCTACAGATCAAAAGCTTTCAAGAGTCTCGCAACAGCCACCTCAGAACTTTCGAGCATCGCGTTTGATTCTGTCCGGCATCCACTGCTGCCAGAGTCGCCAAGGAGAGACTGTGTTTGCAGAGCGGTCTGGATCAGCGGAGAACTGGAAGACGAAGACGAAGTCCGAGCGAAGAGCGCGGTCGAGATTAGTCGAGGGCAGGGAGAAGCCGCGGATGGCAGAATTCATCGAGAGTGCGAGGGAAAGAGAAGTGAGGGCGAAGCGGAAGATCAAGGTTGCAATTGCTTTGTTTCAGGAGGTAAAGCGCGCGGAAGGAACGACCATGCGGCGTTGGGCACGTTCATGATGAAGAACTGCGAGCCGCTCGTGCTGTCGCTTGGCGGTGTTGTAGTCTCGGCGCGAATGGTGTGAGTCGAGATATGTGGAATAAAAGTGGGAGGACGAGCAATAAATGAAGGAGGGAGCATTTCCCCCAAAGATAATCCAGGTATAATCCCGGGTAAAATCCCAAGGAAACACATATCCCCAATATCTAAACCCGCGCCCCACTGTTGCGAGCGCGAAAGTTCCGAATCGTACAGCGCAAATATGATGCGGCCGCTCGGGGTTGCGTTGATGTGGATTTGAGAGACCAGTCGCTGCAGATGCGGGTGCAGGGAGCCAGGAAGATGAGGACAGGCTGTGGATGGCGCGCGAGACGGACGTGGCGAGCGCTCAGCACTCAGTGATGAAAGCTAGCTGCTGATGAAAGTTAGAGTCACGAAGGTCACTGATTCGGATGTAACGCATGCCGTCGGCCGAGCGCGGACCGGTTCGACCGATAAGATAAGATAAACCGACTCAAAATTTGCTTGAGGTGAGCGTACTTGCTGCGTTCACGGGTATCTAGACCTCTGTAAAACCGGGATAGTATGAGCTCTGCTGCCGTCAAAAAAAAAAGAAAACACTGTGACTGAATGAACATGGCGGGGTCCCGAGTCGAGCAGGTTTCCTCTGGCATATTCAGGAGTGAGGACTATGAGGTATGATGGACCGGCCCACGCCGTGTGCTATCCCGCCAATTCTACGTTGATTTTGACTCCCATTTCCTGCGGAAAACTAATACAACCCAAATGTCCCAGTGAGAACTGTGCAGCGAAATGCTATGGTCTGACTATGATAATAAGTCCGGCAAAGCTTCCAATTTCGACACCTCTCCGTGTATCAGATATAGTGCCCAGTCAACTTTCTAGCAGGGAATTACAGCTAATGTCGGAACCGAAGGCGCGGTGAAAAAATTTCTGTTTTGGGACATTTCCGAAGAATTCCCCATAACTCGATGAGTTCTCAACGGATTGACACGAAACCTAGCTAGTTTCTCCAGGCTAATTCATCCGCAATTAGTGATGCAAAGGAAATTGCAAAAATGTATTTTATCTTTCCATTTGGCACCTGAGGCATTGTTTCTGTTGAACACCTCCTAGGAAGGTGGGCACTTGTTCAAACACACTGAATTTTTGGGATGGAAGACTTACATGCATTATAAAGAGGGTGATGTTGCCAGAATTATGATTCTCTTCTCTATCGAGTCACTATTGACTCGGAAGTAATCTTTTGATCAAAAATTTCGAACTCAATCAATAGTGACTCAATGGAGAAGAAAATCATAATTCTGGCAACATCACCCTCTTTATAATGCATGTAAGTCTTCCATCCCAAGAATTCAGTGTGTTTGAACAAGTGCCCACCTTCCTAGGAGGTGTTCAACAGAAACAATGCCTCAGGTGCCAAATGGAAAGATAAAATACATTTTAGCAATTTCCTTTACATCACTAATTGCGAATGAATTAGCCTGGGAAGACTAGCTAGGTTTCGTGTCAATCCGTTGAGAACTCATCGAGTTATGGGGAATTCTTCGGAAATGTCCCAAAACAGAAGTTTTTTCGCCGCGCCTTCGGTTCCGACATTAGCTGTAATTGGACACGGTAGGCACCCCAATGGACAAAAAGCTATAATAATAATAAAACTAGTGACGGTGTTGCTGGGACCCGAGTCGAGCGAGCTTGGCCGGCAGACCAAAATCTACCGTGCCTGGTGGACCGGTGAGCATGTGTGCTCTGCACCCTGTTTCTGGACTATGAAAATATGGGAAACACGAAGAATCACCAGAAGAAACAAAAAAAAAAAAAATCTACCAACTCTGCAAATGGCGGAGACCCGAGTGGAACGGGCTTCACCGGCATATTGATTCCCGTGGAAACGGGCGATGGTGAGCTGATTCACACCGTGTGCAACACCGCCTGTGTACCTCAATATCAACGCAGAATATAATGTGCTCAGGATATTGTGCGGCTCTGTCTGGCACACTCGGGCATTTCGGGCTAGTGTTTAAAATTTCGTCTCGTTGCGTACCCGGTCACGAACTCTTTGAGATGTAAAGACCTGCGGATTTTTTCACATCGACAAATAACAATCAGGACACGGATAGTTTCCCAGAGGAGCCAAAAAAGAAGAAAAATTGTAACACTTTTCGCCGAGGGCGAGGGCCCGAGTCGAACGGGGCCACCGGTAGGGTAAGTTCAAGACGGCAACAACTATCGTGAGCCGGTGCTATGTACCTTGCATTTTGCTCTAGATTTCATCTTCTCTATCCAGTGAGACTTTGACAGTGGGATGATGATCGGATTCCGCCATTTATTGACAATATTAATCCGTCTCCTTTACTCAGATACACCTGCAAGCTGATTCACGTCTCTTCTCCCTGAGTAGGTTGGGATTTTGAGTTTTTTTTCTCGGATCCGTCGGTGACAAACAGTAGTCCAGCTTAACAGAGAGTAGTCCAATTCAATGGCGGGCGGTAAACGTAAGGGCTGAGAGCGGTTTGTAAAAAGACGGATGAAATGTATGCCGCATGACGGGGACCCGATTCGAACGGGCTTCTCCGGCAGATGATTCTCATGCACATGGTCGATGGTGAACCGGCGCACACCGTGTGCAACTCCGCCTTTCTACCTCAAATTTGGGGCCCATGTCGCAGTTGAAATTTTGGGGAACAGGGAATAGTGAAGATTGGGCAGCTATGTCACCCGGAGTCACAGGCGTTTCACTTCTCCCTGAATCCAGATATCATGCCCAGTCCATTTCCCAGTAGAAAACCCCATTGCTCCCACTCCATAGTCTGCAAAAAGGAGAAAATTGGCGACGGTGGGGGCCCAGTCGAACGCATTCCTCAGGCGTAATTCGTCTGAGAACGGCACATGGTGAGCTGGTGCACACCGTGTGCTACCTCGCCTTTCTACAGCCTCTATTATCTCACCCCTGGAACAACTGCCAGGCTTGCATGGGCTTTGGCTCAAACCTAAACTCCGGGACAAGAATCCGAGAGCCATCCACATTCCGTGGGGTGAATAAGTGCTCTTCGTACTATGCGGGTGGACACATATCGAGTGTGCTGCAAGCAAGGCAAGGTTAGGCGGCAGTCACGTTCAGATCACGACATGACGAAAACAAAAAGTTCCATGAGTACAATGAATTGGAACCAAGTCGAACCGGCAAGTTCCCCTTACTTTCAAGCCAAAACTAAACGAGATGGAGACGCGGACCTTTAGGCGGTCTGATGCGGTGTTCAATGGGATCGCAAGTTTCCGAGGTGCCTTCCAACTGCGACTATATTATAATCCTTCTGATTTGAGACTTACACGCGTGATATTCCAGGCTTCCAACATCTTTCGTGATTTAATATCAGTCAGTTGCGCTTCTGTGGCAATCTCAAACCGCTTCGGTTTTGGGAGTTGTTCCCTAGGGTTCCGGTGCGTTCTGTTCCATTTTATAGTGCTTCCCATCAGTTCCCGACGCGTTTCGGCACCCTTCCGAGTCGGACCCATTTATCTCCGCTCCCCTTTCACGCAGATGGGCTTTTCCTGAGATGTGAACGTATGACATTTACGACTAGATATTAAGGATTGTTAAACCCATAAATGGTCTTGATTTCGGGTAGCGGATGTCATCACATTTGCGTCCGGATTTTAAATTTTGATGATAACCAATGAACCAGGCCGGTGTTGAAGAACATATTAGACTGATAAGAATGAGCACTGAGAGAAGGGTGCAGCAACTTGACGCAGGACGGGAGTTGGTCGCAGGTCCAAGAGGAATCGAAATATATGTACTTACAAAAATCCAGAGATGCATAATGATAAATCTAGAACATCGAGAGAAGCGGTCACTGGCCAACACCACGATGACTCATGAAGCAAGGTAAGGTCCATAAAATACCGTCAATATATTCTCGGGATTGCACATATCGGAGGCATGCAGCAGAAATGGACAGAGCAGCGAAACATTGTGGATAGGCACTGTGCAGTTCAAGCGTAGGTGCCGTTTAGGGAACGTAGGTGAAGCGTGGGCAACGGAGAAGGAACGACATGGGGCGGAACAAAGTGCGTAGCGGGTGGGTTGTTCCCATGGCGCGGCGCTGCGTAGGTTGTATGGGACGGCGTGGGTGGAGGCGGTGTTGGCGTGATTGGGCAACGTAGGTGACGTAGGCGGTGAGAAGTTGGCGGTGCTGTGTTCGGTCGCGTTACGCGTAGGTGGAGCGAGGTAGGTTGGAGGTAGGTGAGTAGGTTGCGGATGTTCCGGGGGTGAGCGTAAGTGGGAGAGACGGTGGCGCGTGTCACTGTCAGGACAACATATAGACTCGTCACCAGTCTGCCCAGGGACGGCAAAACTTAGTGCAAGCACTATGCCGTAAGCAGACTGGTAGTTCTCGGAAGCTGTCATTGGTGTGCGCGTGGAGTTTGAATTTTAACACATGCCGAGAAATGCTGCGCGGCACTCGGACCGCTGTCAATTACATCATTAATTCCGAATATTTCCGCTTCGCTTGCCTTTGCCTTTCGCCGCGTCGTACGGTCCTTCATCGCGTCGCCAGCGTTTCTTCGCGTTCGACGTTCCTTCCTGGCGGCGTGGACGTGTCTTGACCCGACTCTACTGCCACAACTCCTGTGGATTCATTGTGTTCCTCGTACCTTTCGTACCGCAGGAATCTGGCCTTGCACTTACGATTCCACGCGTCGTATACGCCTTCCTGCATCTAATACCCCTCTTTGGTGGAAACACTCTCTTAAACACTCATTTTTCACGCTCCAAACCTGTTTCTGGCCCCATAATATCTTTGATCACACCCTTTACATTCAATCTTTTTCTTCTGTTGATGCCGCACCTTTTGCCGGCCGAATACATCTAGAATCATGGATCCTCTAATCGATAAGGTTGTCCTTCCGATGTCGCAGACTGCTGTTAATGCATTTCATGCCCTATCATATGCTTTCATGTCCTCCTTGACGCGCTCGCAGCGTGTCATTGTCCTCAACACTTTCCTTCATCTCGATATCGCTTCGTGTGGCCAGAAAACCCCGAGGGAGATGCAGCTCAGGGCAGTTCTTGCTGTTGCGGAAGGGAAGAATCTCATAGTACGCTCCAGCACTGGGTCTGGGAAAACCTTAGCGATGATCCTCCCGGTGCTCTTACTGGAGAAGGATGCCGTTGTTATAACAGTCTCCCCTCTGCGGTTGATGCAAGACAATCATGTTCCTTCTCTTCCTCCTATCTGACTCAAGCGCTTCCAATGGTTCAGGTCATAGAATTCTCCAAGTATGGAATCCCGTCAATCGCCATTAATTCCTTCACTCCGGAAGACAGAGACCTTTGGCAGGCGAGTGACGGTGAATATTTCCCACATTCTATATTCACCAGAACCCAGACAATTAAGAATCACACCAAATATCGTCACTATGCACTATCCCCTGAACAATGTGGCACATTCAAAGGCCATCTTACGCGGTTTGCTCGGCTTATTCACGATCCCAAATGGACCAAAAGAATCCGATTGCTTCAACTCGATGAAGCCCACTTTATTTCAACAACGGGTCAAGCAAAAGGAAAGGAAGAGGCCTTCTGCCCCGCATATTCAGATCTGGGCGAACGGCAATACGCCACCGTCTGACACCGCGCGCGTGGTCATCCTGACCTCCTGCTGCGCCGCATAGCGGTCGAACGTCTCTGCGCGTGAGCGAGAGCCGCAGCGCTTCGGACTTGAGCCGGGCGTTCAGGATGTTGAGGATCCTGTCAAAAAAGGCAAAAAAGGCATGCTGCGTGAGAACGCGGATATGCATCCGTAATTGGGCAGGGAGGACGAATCGCCAAAATACAACCAAAACCCACAGGTACCTGCGGGTTTTCCAATACTCATGAGTACTCATATGATCTGTGAGTTTTATACTCACGGATCTGAGTATGGCTTTTTTCTTCGTGAGTACTCGTTCCCACAGATCCGAGTTACCCACGGGAATATGGGAATATTTGGCATGCAGGTTCAATGGGGTACCTTGTGTAGCCACACGGCAGTGCAAGTACCTGCAGGGTAAACGGCGAATATAAGATATAGGGTCAACAGAATTGTCGTATTGATTTTATCTTTTCCTTTGAGTTATAGTAAGGTACATTACTTATCCATTTAGTTATACTCAGGAACTCGTCTCAAGTATATATTCTTCTGTACTCGAGTCGTCTCCCTCAGACTTCCGCTACTCTCTGTCCGCGAAGACTGAGTCATCTATTATCTAGAACTCTCGCG
>JARJLF010001674.1:0-66659 GCA_029378395.1 Mycena leptocephala | reverse complement strand
AGGATTTAATACTGTGAGGTTGATTTCTGCACCTCTTCCTCTTCCCCTCCCTCCTCCGAGGGACACTTCAGATTCCTCTTCTTCCAGAACTGGCTCAATACACTGTGATGTGGTGATTTGGTTTGAGTTGTAGGTCTCTGTACTTCAATATGGCTGTTTCTCATCATCTCCTCCACAGTTCTCTCTTCTTTTGCCCATGTTCTTAATTTGTATAGCTAGCTTTACAGCTCCATCAACAGGACTGGGAAGATTTTGACATGCAAGACATTGATGCTGGCCATGAAGAGGGACTATGCTCAGATGCACAATACATGGCCCCAACTCCCTTGCTGCAATCTATTGCAGAGACTCTTTCTCATTGTTGAAGTATGGAATTACTCCTTTCACACTATCGGCAGAATGGCTCAATTGTAAGAGCACTAGTAGTACAATCACCTCAGAGGTTGAGTTCAGCCATTTTACTGTTAGAATCCGGCAAGCACAGTGGTCCGAGTCAACAGTGAAAAACTCGAATTGAAGAGAGATACAAGACAACTAACCTGAGTCAACAGTGAGAAACTGGGGTTGCATTCTGTGATTGGACTGTGCCAGTCTCGTACTTTGATCTATCATGATTCCTTGATTACATCACTTCATCACGCTTTCTATCAATCCCATGCATTCCTGATATCTATCTTATTGTGTTATACAGATCTGACAAGGATCTTATTGTCTCTATTGTTATTGTTCCTACTATCTCTATTGTTCCAGTAGTATATAAGTAGGCTACTTTAGACCTGGGTCCTCAGTTTCTCACTGTTGACTCTAGGTGTGTTGTTAGTCCTGACTCCAGACTTCTGTGCTTCCTGTTCTAACAGACTATGGGCTCCAGCCTTTGAGCAGTCTAAACTTCTGAGATCTCATCCCTCTGCATTCTGCTTCGCATTTTGCATCCTCTAAGTCCTTATGGTGTGTGTGACTTTGTAAATAGGAACACCAACTGTTGGGACAAATCCTCTTTGAGAGGTAGTCTTTATTACACCAGAAAACAAACGGTAGTCAATCCTGTTGATTCTGGGTTTAGGGCCAAAGTGCCTTGCAACTACTCTCATCAAGGTTCCCATTGAGATAGGCAGAGCTGAAGTCAATAGAACAAAGCTGGAGATCATGCTGAGCAGCAAGAGCAAAGATGGTGCGAAGAGTGGCAGGTTTGATGGTATATGCAGAATCTACCCATGCAAATTCTTCCCCTTCGAAAAGTTTGTTGTGCCCCAGTGTGTTTGAAGGCCACAGAATCATGAGCAGAACCTGTCATCCCAAGAGAGCAATCCACAATCCGTAGATTCAACAGCACATTTCCAATCTGTTTACGGGTCAGAAAACAGGAATCATAATTCATTCAGTGCTCACTTGAAATTTAACCCATAATTTGCCTTCTGCATATAGTATGCCTCCCCATTCAATCCCGGCTTGGCATAGAGGACAACAATGGTACCATCATATATCACCAACCTTCTCGCCATAGACCAACAAAACCAAATGCTCATCTATCCAACGTTTCTCCACTTCCTTCTCCTCTTTCATCAATGGGTGTATGAACATATCATGCAGTGATTCAATCGCCTCGAAAACACAGTCAGTGAGAGTTTGACAGTGCCAACTCCAACCCCAGCAGCGTGTGCAACATCGTCGACGGATGCAGCATTTCCATAACGCCTGAGTCGGTATAACGCAACGGAAAGGTGAATGTCGACAGGGGTCTGTGGAACATTGGAATTATTGTGGAAGACCGGATCTTTAATGAGCTCCAAGATCACATTGAAGACACTCAGAGTGGTGATACACGCAGCATTTTAACAAACTCCAGGTGAAGAGCAGGTCCTGTGCATATTCCCAGGCTAAATGCAGGTTTCCTGCCTTCGGAATGTTGTTTCGTGCATGCAAATAACGGGTTTGATCGATGGCTCGGAGTGCAAGGATATCCATTGTGAGATTAGAAAGAATATCATCGAGTGCCTGCCCTGCATCCTCGTCTGGTGGAGAAAGTGCGTCCTGAAGAACAGCATGTGTCATGTAAATGTGCTTGAATTCGTTGTGAACAGTCTCTTTGTGTTAGAACAGGCAGCACAGAGGTCTGGAGTCAACAGTAAGAACTCTGTTAGGTGCATGTGAGAAACTACTTGCCTGGAGTCAACAGTAAGAAACTGAAGCTCCAGGACTATGCTGGGCTACTTATATATGTAACTACATTGTATCAGTAAGCCTGTATCACTAAGGATGAGTAATGGACTGAGTAAGCATTAGTAATGATCAGTAAGCTGATGTGATCAGTAAGCATGAGTAATGCTCAGTCAGCCAGACATGTGACTAGGAAGATAAGATAAAGATAGATCATAGAGGATTATAAGCATGAGAATAGTAGAGTCCAATCACTGATCCCAACAAGATCAAAGTGCGAGAATGGCACAGTCCAATCACAGACTGCAACACTCCCCTGGGACGAGACCAGTCTCGACTAGCTCCCCCGGATTCCCATCATAGAACGCAACTTTTCCACAGTAGGACAAGGGAGTGCTTTGGTGAAAATGTCCGCAATTTGCTCCTGGGTTGGAGTGTATTCCAGTGCAATGTATCCTTTGGCAACTTCATCTCGAAGCCAATAATAAGCAAGGTCAAGGTGCTTCATGCGACCATGATGCTCCGGGTTTTTAGCAACTTGGATAGCAGACTGGTTGTCCATGAAGAGAGGAGAAGGTCCAGACACTCCATAGCCCAATTCAAACAGCAGATTGCGCACCCACTTAATCTCCTTGCCAGCATCTACACCTGCAATGTATTCAGCCTCTGTAGTGGGCAGAGAGACCGTATCTGTAGTTTGCTCCGCCAGCTAACAGGACTGCCGTTCATCATCACCAAGTAACCACCTGTGCTTTTGCCAGACACCTTGCAATCTCCGTGAGCTGCATCGGAGTAGACAGCAAGAGAAGGTGAAGCAGACTCTGCTGGAGGAGACTCAGGCTCTGGGTCTGATGCAGAGAAGTAGGTGGTGAAGGGATGTGGCACAGATGGTGATTTTCGGTATGTAATGCGATAGTCAAGTGTGCCATTGTGAGATGCTTAACAGCACCCCAATGCTTTTCACCTGGATTGCTATTGAAGCGTGGAAGGAGTCCGACAGTGTAGGAGATATCAGGACGAGTTTGGGTAGCCAGATACATCAGAGAGCCAACAGCAGATAAGTATATTGGTCCATACTTGCTGGCCTCTTCTGGAGTCTGAGCACCCATCTCCTTGGTCAAAACAAGGCCAGGAATCGGAGTGCGAACAGGCTTAGAACTGGACATTCCATACTGCTCAAGCATGTTCACAGCATATTGGTGCTGCGAAAGATGGATGTCTCCAGTCTCGGAGTCATGCTCAATCTTGATCCCAGAAGCCACTCTGTGGGACCTAGATCCTTGACTTTGAAGGTAGAGCCAAGTTCAGCAATAACTGGGTCGATTTCAGCATCGCTCTTTGCAGAGATCATGCCATCGTCGACGTAGATAGGGAGGATGATATGCGTCGTGCCATCGGAGTAGATATAACATGAGCGATCAGACTGGAGACAGGTAAAGCCCATAGACTGGAGCTTTGCACTGAGCTTCTTGTGCCATTGACGACCAGCCTGCTTAAGCCCATAGAGTGACTTGCGCAGTTTAAGAAGCTGGCCCTGCTCTCCTTGTGGAAACCCCCGGGTTGAGTCATGTAGACATCCTCCTCGAGGTCTCCATTCAGGTAGGCAGAAGAAAAGTCAATGGAACGAAGCTTGAGATCATGCTGAGCAGCAAGAGCAAGGATAATGCGAAGTGTCGCAGGTTTAAATGTAGGGGAGAAGATCTCGTTGTAATCAATGCCATGACGTTGGCCACGACCATCTGCTACGAGTCTCGCCTTGTAACGCTCAATGGAGCCATCAGACTTGTGCTTGATGATAAAGACCCACTGTGAACGAATGGGCTTTACACCAGTGGGCATCCACAACATCCCAGGTGCTGTTCTCCAGAAGAGAGTTTATCTCGGAGATTGCAGCTTCTTCCCAAAGATGAGCATCTTCTCGTCGCAGCGCCTCGTGATAAGTGCGAGGATTGCCAGAGTGAACAGCAGCTTGAGCTGACTGCACTGCTGCAATGTTTGCTGCTTGAAGTGTAGAACTTGTTGGATCGCCTTCATGTGCAGCAATGAGAACACTTCCTGGCTGCAGGAGTAGTTCATCATCGCTGCTGTCCTCGTCATCGCTTGGAACAGCTGGAGCAGGCTCTCGATAAGCGGGCTGAGCTTTCCACCATTCTCCTGCAGGCTTATGCTCTGTTGTTTGACCATGGTGCTTGCGACGTGCAGCAACACCAATGGGAGAAGGAGGAAGTTCAGGCTCAGGTTCTGGAGACTGTTCCGGAGGTGGAGGTGAATTGGACGAGTTGAAGGTGGAGAATGATTTGGAAGAGATGGATTGGGAGTTGGTGCAGGGGGTGCTCGATGAACACCAGAATCATCCTCGTCGTCTCCCCCGTCATCGCGCACAACCTGTGGCTTGGCATGAGGAGGTAAATCAACAAATGTGGATGGTGGATTCCGAGGAATGTGCTGCAGTAGTGAAGGTTTGTTTCCTGGGAAGTAGCGCTCATCAAAGACAGCACGCTCAGATGTGACCATTTTTCTGGTGACAGGGTTGTAGAACAACCATCCCTTGTACTCTGTAGGATACCCTACAAAAATGCACTTCTGGATATGAATCCCAGAAGTGTCCTGTTAGAATCAGGCAAGCACAGTGGTCTGAGTCAACAGTGAGAAACTCGAATTGAAGAGAGATACAAGACAACTAACCTGAGTCAACAGTGAGAAACTGGGGACTCAGGCTCTACACTAGGCTACTTATATACACAATGGCATGCACAGCCTCGAGGCTGTGCCTGTCACAACACGCAGCCATGCACAGCAGTGCACAGCAGTAAGGCTGTGCACATGGATACTACAACGAAACACCAGATCCATTAGGATACCAAGTGTTTCACATGTCTAAACTAAGTGTCCATGAAACAGAACAAGAGAATGAGAATGCTGGAAGTCCCACACTTCAACATGTCCCTCTTATCCTTCTGCACATGCACATATGCAAGGCAGCCCCACACCGAAGGTGTGACACATCTGGCTTCTGCTTGTACCAAAGCTCATATGGAGTGGTGTTCTCCGGAATGTGAGACGTTGGATGCATATTAGCAACATGAATGTATGCTGCATCCGCAAGCGCCTTGAAAGACGGGGGCAGATTAGCTTCATGAAGCATAGCCGTTGTGTGCTCATCGACAGTGCGATTACCACGCTCTGCCATTCCATTCTGTTGTGGTCTATTCCTCGTCGAATGACGACGCACAATGCCTTCAGAGCGCAAGTAGTTATCAAACGCTGTAGACATGTACTCTCCACCTTTATCTTCCTGCAGCGCCTTGATCTTACGTCCAAAGTGATTCTCAGCATAAGCTTTGAACACTTTGAATGCATTGAATGTATCACTCTTGCGCTTCAGGTGCATTGCACATTTGAAGCCAGTATGATCATCAATGAAGAGAACACGGTATCTCCAACCCTCACGGGTGAAGACCTTGAATTCCTTCAGATCAGAGTGTATCAATTCAAGAGGTGCTGCGGAACGATGTCCAGTAGAAGGGAACGGAGCCGCATTCAGCTTGCCTGCAAGACAAGGCTCACAAATCAGATCTTGCTTCTGGTTGAAGTGATCTTCGCACCAGTCACTAGACCCTTGCTCAAGATCTTCTGAGTATCAGAATGGTGACCAAGCCGACGATGCAGCAAGTCATGATCAAGGGCAAGGTTACCGATGCAGCAAAGGCTGAACCAACAGAAGGAGATGTGACCTCTCTCACAAATGCCTGGTTCCTCTCATTAATGTCTGCCTCAAAGAGCAGCTCATTATCTCGACTAAAGGAATCACAGATCCCTCCATGAGAATAGAGTAGCCATGAGTGCGAGACAAGTATGTAGTAGAGATGAGATTGTGGGCAAGCCCAGGAACATATAGGACATTTGTGAGAATGATTTCTCGGCCACAGCGTCCATCAATGAGCGGTCTCAGCAGAATCTCTCCCTTTAGCTCGGAGTAAACTATGACTCCATTTGCAATGGTGATAGAACTCTGTATGGATGGGGATTCAACAAACGCTCACGACGAGAAGTCATGTGCGATGTGGCCCCAGAATCTGAGTTCCATCTTTCCTCTGCAACGAGCGAAGATGAATGGGGAATGATATCTGCATGAGAGGCAAAATGGACGGAGCTGCTGCACCCTTTCTGCGAGGTTTCTTCTTTCCAATAAGCTTCAAGAATTGGAAGCATTGGAGAAGGAGATGATTTGGCCTCTGGCAGAAATCACAAAAGCGTGCAGGTGCTGCAGCAGGAGCAAGGGAAGGAGGGGATAGAGTAGCCGCTTTGGCAGGGTCTGATCTGAGAGGCATAATGCGCAAAATGCTAGAACCAACAAGTGGTGCCCTCAGGATGTGTGTGGAGAAGAAGATGTATGTATGAAAGTGCCCTTGATGTAGGTAGATAGGTAAAAGCCTAGCTAGTACTAATGAACACCCAGTTGTAAGGCACTTTGGCCCTAAACCGAGAATCAACAGGATTGACTACCATTTGTTTCTGGTGTAATAAAGACTACCTCTCAAAGAGGATTTGTCCCAACAGTTGATGTTCCTATTTACAAAGGTCACACACACTATAAGGACTTAGAGGATGCAAAGTGCGAAGCAAATGCAGAGGGATGAGATCTCAGAAGTTTAGACTGCTCAAAGGCCGGGCCCATAACCTGTTAGAACAGGCAGCACAGAGGTCTGGAGTCAACAGTAAGAAACTCTGTTAGGTGCATGTGAGAAACTACTTGCCTGGAGTCAACAGTAAAAACTGAAGCTCCAGGACTATGCTAGGCTACTTATATATGTAACTACATTGTATCAGTAAGCCTGTATCACTAAGGATGAGTAATGGACTGAGTAAGCATTAGTAATGATCAGTAAGCTGATGTGATCAGTAAGCATGAGTAATGCTCAGTCAGCCAGACATGTGCTAGGAAGATAAGATAAAGATAGATCATAGAGGATTATAAGCATGAGAATAGTAAGTCCAATCACTGATCCCAACAAGATCAAAGTGCGAGAATGGCACAGTCCAATCACAGACTGCAACACTTTGGGCATGATCCAGGCACAAAGGGAAGTGGTAGAAGTGAGAGCAGTTGGGGTATCTTATCAATCGCCCCATCCATCCCAAAACGCATCTGGAGGCCAAAATGTGTCAATATATCAGCGTGATCAAAATTCTCACAGAGTAACAGCACATGATCTTAAGCCGTAAGTCTAAGCTCTAAGCGGTTTACTTTGAACGGCACTATTATTGGTTGGTAGGTCAGTGTGGACTTCCAGCATTCTCATTCTCTTGTTCTGTTTCATGGACACTTAGTTAGACATGTGAAACACTTGGTATCCTAATGGATCTGGTGGTTTCCATTGTAGTATCCATGTGCACAGCCTTACTGCTGGCTGCTGGCATGGCTGCGCATTGTGACAGACACAGCCTCGAGGCTGTGCATGTCATTGTGTATATAAGTAGCCTAGTGTAGAGCTGAGTCCCCAGTTTCTCACTGTTGACTCAGGTTAGTTGTCTTGTATCTCTCTTCAATTTCGAGTTTCTCACTGTTGACTCAGACCACTGTGCTTGCCTGATTCTAACAGGTTATGGCCCCGCTTCTAGGTCTATCAGAGTCAGTCATTCTGAGGTTCCATTCACTTCTTCTGCCCTTACTCTCTCTCTCTGCCCTCTCTGCCACTCTGTGACAGTTTCTGCCTTTCAGTGTTGTGTGGCCTTTTGTAGATAGGAACACCAACTGTTGGGACAACCCTCTTTGCGAGGTAGTCTTCAGTTCACCAGACAACAAACGGTAGTCAATCCGTTGAATCTGGGATTAGGGCCTGTGTGCCTCACAACTGGGTGTTCATTAGAATCATCTAGTTTACCTTAAGTACGCCACACACACTCCTGAGGGCGCCACCAGTCTCTGGTGGTTCTAGCATTCATTTCTGGGCATTCCTTCATTTCCCCATCATGTTTCCATTGCACTTGTCATGCCTGTCTTGGACAAAGGTCCCTCTTCTCTGACTGGAGGAGCGATGCAAAAGCTTATCTTAAAGCCAAAGAGTGCTTCTTCTATTGCACTACTTTGGTGGTGAAGGGCACTCTGAACTTGAAAGGGACAAGTGTGCTGGCATCTTGTGGTCCATGTTGTCCAAGAGTGTCAAGCCACTTGTAAAGCAGTATGAGGACGACCCAAAAGCTTATGGGAGGCCTTGGAGTCAATCTTCGCTCCAAGGAAGGCTGGAGTTCGCTTCAATGCCTACAGGACACTCACCTCCATTAAACTCAAGGAGGATGAGTCGCTTCTGTCTCTTATTGGTCGTGTCTCAACTGCTATGAATCCTTAAAGGATTCAGACCCAAAGGCTTTAGCATAGATCAAGCTGATGCAGAGCTCCAAGCAGTGGTCCTGCTTATGGCCCTTCCTGATGAGAGTGGTTACAACTCTCTCAAGGCACCTTTCGAGATGTCTACTGACACTCTCAGTCCCAGTGAAGTCGAGACAGCCTATGCAAACTATCAGGTGTTCAAGACTGCTGGGCAGGAAGGAGACTCCACTGAGAGAAATCCTCTCTCTGGAGCAGCCATGGCCACTGTATCCAGTGTCCCCACACCCTCTGCTGCACTGGCAGTTGCACCTCCAGTCACATGTATTGGATGCCTTCAAACTGGCCATACCTTCCTTAAATGCAAAGAGTTCCACAATCTCATCAGGAACCTTGCAAATAACAAGGGGAAAGCCAAAGGCAATGGTGCAGATGCAAAGTCCCAAGTGGCTTCAAATGCAAGTCTTCTCTCCCACTTTGCATTCTCTGTTGTTGACTTTCGATGGAATGCGGATTCAGGAACCACATCGCACATGACGAACTGCAAAGATCGTCTTAAAAACCCGCTACTACAGGGTTGCCATCGAAGTTGCCAACGGAGTTGTAGTCTATTCAGAACTAGTGGGGGAGATAGAGTTGAAGCCACTTATACACGGACGCAGTGCTCGGCCTGTTATTCTTACCAATGTCTTGTTTGTTCCTCAATTGTCTCATAATCTGATATCTATTACCTACCTCACCAAACATCATGGCTATTGTGCCACGTTTGAAGGAGATCTTGTTTCATTCACTAGAAACAATGAGCTCTATTTTGAGGCAGATATCAATGAGAGGAACCAGGCATTTGTAGAGAGGTCGAGATCCCCTCTTCTGGTTCAGCTCTGTTCACTTCTGGGACCTTGCCTATGGATTTGGACTTGTTGCATCGTCGACTTGGCCATCATTCTTATGCTGATACCAAAAGCATCCTTAGCAAGAATCTGGTCACTGGTGCGAAGTTGACTTCAACCCAGAAACCAGATCCCATCTGTGAACCCTGCCTTGCAGGAAAGCTGAATGCAGGTCCTTTTCCATCCACTGGTCATCGTTCTGAACATCCTCTTGATCTCATTCATTCTGATCTGAAGGAATACAAGGTGCACACCCGTGAGGGGTGGAAGCATCGTATCACCTTCATTGACGATCACACTAGCTTCAAAGTGTGTTACCACATGGCACGCAAGAGTCACGCGTTCCGTGCGTTCAAGTTGTTCAAAGCTTATGCTGAGAACCACTTTGGGCGAAAGATCAAAGGATTTCAGGATGATAAGGGTGGCGAGTACATGTCCAATGAGTTCAGGAACTTCCTTGCTTCAGAGGGCATTGTGCATCGCCATTCAACCAGGAATCGACCGCAACAGAATGGGACAGCAGAACGTGCTAATCGCACTATAGATGAGCACACTACATGCAATCAATCTCCCTGCTTCGTTCAGGGCTCTTGCTGTTGGTGCATACATTCACGTGTCCAACATGCATCCCTCCGCTCATATCGGAGGAAACACTACTCCACATGAGCTCTGGCATAAGCAGAAACCAGATGTGTCTCATCTTAAGGTGTGGGGCTGCCTTGCCTATGTGCATGTGCAGAAAGATAAACGGGATGCCTCTGGCTCCCATATTGAGAAGTGTGTCTTTGTGGGTTATCCCTCAGAGTACAAGGCCTGGGAATTCTACAACCCAGTGACGCGCAAGATGGTGATCTCAGAGCGAGCTGTATTTGATGAACGCTACTTCCCTGGGAGCAGTGCTGAGCAGATGAAGAAATGTCCTCGGATAGATCCCTCTGCACTTCACAGCCTGCCTTTGCTGCCTAATCCTCCTACTATCGTTGTTATCGACGAGGAGGATGACAGACCCAAACAGCGTCATGCACCAGCTCCTCCACCATCCCCGTGCCTTCCCACCCACGCTCCTTGCCCGCATCAAGGGCTGCATCACTGGATACTCCTTCTCCATCGGCCATCTGCTTCACCACCTCCTTCAGCTTCACCTGTTGGTGTTGCTGCCGTCGCCGCTTCCACAATCAAACTACGGAGCATAGACCTCCTGGGGAGTGGTGGAAAACACACAGGGAGCCACAGCCTGCTGTACCCTCAGATTCAGAGTCATCTGATGATGAGTTGTTATTACAGCCAGGCAGTGCTCTTGTTGTTGCGCATGAAGGAGATCCAATGAGCGAAACACTTCAGCAAGCTAACATTGCAGCTGTACAGTCAGCGCAAGCTGCTGTTCAGTCTGGTCATCCTCGCACTTACTATGAGGCAATGAAAACACTTTGATGCTCATTTGTGGAAGGAATGCAGCTGTCTCCGAGATTAACTCTCTCTTGGAGAACTGCACTTGGGATGTTGTTGATTCCACCTCCTGGGATAAAGCCTATTCGCTCTCAGTGGGTCTTTGTGATCAAGCACAAGTCTGATGGGACCATTGAGCGCTACAAAGCCTGACTGGTTGCAGACGGTCGTGGTCAGCGCTTTGGTGTTGACTACAACGAAATCTTCTCTCCCACCATCAAACCCGCCACTCTTCGCACCATCTTTGCACTTGCTGCCCAGCATGATCTCCAGCTTCGTTCCATTGACTTCAGTTCTGCCTACCTCAATGGTGACCTTGATGAGAACGTCTATATGACGCAACCTGAAGGGTTTCCCCAAGGCAGACCTGGCCAGCTTCTCAACTGCGAAAGTCTCTTTATGGACTTAAGCAGGCTGGCAGGTGTTGCAGTCTGTGATTGGACTGTGCCATTCTCGCACTTTGATCCTCTATGATCTATCTTTATCTTATTTCCTAGTCACATGTCTGGCTGACTGAGCATTACTCATGTTACTGATCACATCTGCTTACTGATCATATAATGCTTACTCAGTCATTTCATCCTTAGTGTACGGCTTACTGTACATGTAGTTACATATATAGTGCCTAGCATAGTCTGGAGCTTCATTTTTACTGTTGCTCCAGGAAGTAGTTTCTACATGCACTAACAGAGTTCTTATGTTGACTCCAACCTCTGTGCTGCCTGTTCTAACAGCAGGCAATGGCACAAGAAGCTGCGAGAGAAGCTCCAACAAATGGGCTTCAAGTGTCTCCAGTCTGATCGTTCATGCTTTGTCTATTCAGATGGAGCTGTTCGCATCATTCTCCCTATCTACGTCGATGATGGTGTCATTGCCTCCAAGCATGATGCTGATATTGACCGAGTTATTGCTGAACTCAACTCTGCATTCAGAGTCAAGGATCTTGGTCCCACAGAGTGGCTTCTTGGGATCAAGGTTGAGCGCAACTCGAAGACTGGAGACATTGCTATTTCACAGCGCCAATATGCTGTGAACATGCTTGAGCAGTATGGAATGTCTGATTGCAAGCCTGTTTCCACCCCTATGCTGCCTGGTCTTAGCCTGACCAAGGAGATGGGAGCCAAGTCTGAAGACAAGTCCAAACACCTCAAAGGCACTTATATCAGTGCTGTGGGCTCTCTAATGTACTTGGCTATCCAGACTCGTCCAGATATCTCCTATGCAGTGGGTGTTCTTGCACGCTTCAACAGCAATCCTGGCGAAGCCCATTACAGTGCTCTGAAGCATTTGTTCCGCTACATCAAAGGCACTCTTGATTACCGGCATCACATACTCTAAATCTCCTTCCCTATACAAGTTCACCACCTACATCGACCCTGACGAGTTTTTCTTCACATACACTGATGCTGATCATGGTGGTGATAAAGACACCATGAAAAGCACTAGTGGTTTCGTCGTGATGATGGCTGGTGGAACCAGTGAGCTGGAGAAGTAAACTGCAGACAACTGTGTCTCTGTCCACTACAGAGGCAGAGTACGTTGCAGGAGTTGATGCAGGCAAAGAGATTGCATGGATGCGACATTTGCTGCAAGAGCTAGAGTATGGGTTGACTGGTGCATCATCTCTTCTCATGGACAATCAGTCTGCCATTGTTGTTGCTCGGAATCCAGAGCACCATGGCGCATGCGTCATCTTGACCTTGCGCACCACTGGCTTCGTGGACAGGTTGAAGCTGGTGTCATTGATGTAAAGTATGTTCCAACTGAGGATCAACTTGGAGACATCATGACCAAAGCACTGCCCAAGCCAGCGGTGGAACGACTGCGAGACATGATGGGATTAAGGGGGAGACAATGAGACTGCTCTCATTCAGGGGGAGTGTTGAAGTGTGGGACTTCCAGCATTCTCATTCTCTTGTTCTGTTTCATGGACACTTAGTTTAGACATGTGAAACACTTGGTATCCTAATGGATCTGGTGTTTCCATTGTAGTATCCATGTGCACAGCCTTACTGCTGTGCACTGCTGTGCATGGCTGCGCATTGTGACAGACACAGCCTCGAGGCTGTGCATGTCATTGTGTATATAAGTAGCCTAGTGTAGAGCCTGAGTCCCCAGTTTCTCACTGTTGACTCAGGTTAGTTGTCTTGTATCTCTCTTCAATGCGAGTTTCTCACTGTTGACTCAGACCACTGTGCTTGCCTGATTCTAACACAGAGTCTCCACGGAACGCAACAGAACTCAACCCGTTGACGTCTCCTACTTTCGTATCTGTCTCTGGGTCAGGAACGAAATCGAAGATGCTTTCAATGTCGCTCCCTGTAATAGTGCCAGAATCATGATCACTGAAAGGGTGAATCGAACTTGCCTCGTCACAATCCGAGTAGTCTCCAGCGACATAGTGTTCTAACTCATCATTAACTTCCGCAGAAAAGGTTAGAGGTCCCTGGGACTCGTTAGAAGAATCAGCAAAATCAGGCTCGAAAAGCGCCGAGTCAGAACTCAGCTCTGTTTCCTGGAATGAATGGACTCTTGACTCGTCTAAACGGCCAGTCGCTATACCAGTCGGAACTGCATCGCATAAACCGTCAATGTCTATCTCTACAGTTGTGCCAGAATCATGATCAATAGAAGCTAGAATTGAACTCAACTGCGACTCACGATGCTCCAAAAGAAGGCTCATAAGATATGGTGTTATTTCCGGGTTGATCTGGCTTCTAATATCTGTGAGTAGGTCGAGTGTAGCCTTTGTATAGTGTGTAAGACACTGATCCTGGACATGATGTAGCTCAGAAGGGCAGTCAGTGGTCTGATTTTTGGCACAGTAGTAGACTCAACTTTCCTTGTATTGTGGCTCGCTGATACTAGATTGCGCTGGGCGAGAATCAAATGTCATGTACTCAGAGGGGGGTACTTTGAATTGTTCATCCACGCCGAAATCTTCGCGTACAGCGGCAGTGTCCTCAGTATCCGAGTATATTTCTTTGATTCAAGGTGTGTCGTTTGCATCTAAATCGAACAAGGAAGATGTTGATGATGCAAGTGATGACATGGGTGCAAATTCTGCTTGCGGCGGTGGCGCAGGTGGACCTTGTCATGGGATGATAATCGGTGCATGTTGAGTTTGTCATGATTTGGCATTTCTTGGCCTCTTTCGTTCGCGCAATTCGCACCGCTCATTGCAGCTCAAACACATTCCCGGGTTATTAGAACCCCCGGGTTTCAGATCAAACAACCAATGATCGAGGATATTCGGAGCGACACTGTTGCCTGGTCGTTCCTCAACCTCCTATCAAACTACATATCATCGCCAGGGTTATTCTTAACCCCTAAGGACTCGAAACGACTTGTCCTCACGACCCCTCTCCGTGGACAGGTGTCTATCCCCTGGCCTACTCCTATGTGTCCAACTGCCACTAGTCCCTGGACTCCTCAGTGTCAGGAGCACCGAACCCTATACTTGATCGCGATCGCTCTGGCTCCTCACTTGAACTCCTACCAATCACATTGCAACCATGATCGTATTTCAAACACGATCGCATTCCAACCCAATCGTATTTCAACCACGATCGCATTTCAACCACACCCCTTGCAACTGACATCTCGATCCTTTGATGATCAGTGGAGAATGCATATTCATATGATCAGACCCCTTTGTATTCACAGTATATAAGTAGCAGTAGAATCTCCCTGTATGGTAGATTCTATCTCGTCTACTCTCTGGCCTTACTTTGGCCTTGACTTGACTTGTGTGTGACTTAAGCTGGTCTTGCTTCTGTCTGTCTCGTCGCCTTGGGTCCTGTCTTCTCACAAGTTGTGGTCATCGACAGACCCCTGGCCCCTATACTCGACTCTCTCCATCTATCCCTGGTTGCCGCAGCCTTCGGGCCCAAGCGGTTCGCTGTCGGAAACTGCTTTCACCAAACTTGCATCCACATGTTGAGACACTTGCCTCCATGTGGATTAGCAAGGCAGACTCTGGCCGGTAACCCAGCGGAGGTCTGCATGGTCATAGAGCAGTGTACCCACAACCAACCGCCAACATGGAACACTGCTAGTGGACTAGAGTTGTGTGTGTCCGAGTACACTACATCAGTATCGGACACTCGTTGCCTATGAATTCTCGCTGCAAGCAACACAGAACAACAACCCGGAATAACCCGGTTAGACTGGGTTATTGCTGCATCAACTGCACACCATTCCCATGGTCCGGGTTCTGGTTCAACTTGCATGGGTTCTTGGCAGATGGTCACTTGCTATTCGACGCAACGACATCTTTCCCCTCAACACCCACGCTGGGACTGTGGCCACGTCGGGCTATATCATGGTCAGGCTGACCTAAAGCGCCGTTGCTGACAAGTTGGTGGTTGCATGCTGCGATGAAACATTGTTGAAGTGGATGGTGGCACGGGAAAAGCGGGATCCAGAACGGTACGAGGCACCAGTGGTGCTGGAATCGATGCAGGGGACTCGGCGGCGTTGTTGAGATCATTCCAAAGGTCGGGGAACAGCGTATCAGAATCAAAATAGCCATATAAAATACCTAATGTGTCAGTCAACGAAATTGGGTTTGAACATGTACATTGAGTCTCCAGAACGCGAGAGATAAACCACTCTTTGATAGACGTTGGCATGCCGCTAACAAAGTAAAAATCCCGCTGTGCAATTGTAATCTCCTTCTGTTTGATGAGGGGTGCCGCAATCCACTGGAATCCACATAAGTACTGCTAAATTTCTAACTTGTTACAATACGGGGGGACTTAGCAGATTGATCATGACAGAACTCAATTAATTTGTGCTCGGAAACGCGGTGTTCCTTGTCCAAAGATCCATAGAAAAGTAACATCTGCTTGCACGCCGCGGTCCAAGTTCAGTTCGGAATGACATCGTCGAGCTCGGGGACATATTGAATAACTTCGCGCACTCGGTCTGAGGAATATCAAACTATGAACGTAATGAGCTCGTCAGCATCAGCAATGTTTGAACCATGTTGAAGAATGAGAGTGAGAAAACCTCGAACACCGCGCTCATCAAAGTAAGGAGCATTTGGCATGTGTGGGATGGGCATGGGAAGGAGACGCATTGTGGATAGAGGAATCAATGGAGGATTGGATGGAGGAAGTGGTTTAGGTAGATGGCTCAACAACGTGATCAAAGGAATGAGCGCATCTGAGTCGCAAGGACTCGGGGAAGGGGAATAAAAGGAATAGATGACTCAGCTGGGTACTAGCAACGGAAAACTGACACCCCTCACGGTGGGCTCCACTGTGGAAGAAAAGGCTTGTCCCAAGGTGGACAAAGTGAGTGTCCGGTCGTGCTGATGACGGCGCCGAGTCATGCAGTAAGAAATATAAGGGCTGCTGGATAATAATCAAACTAGGTGTAGAACACGGAGGAGTGTGTATAAAATAAGAAATTCAGCTCAAGTATGCTCAAATTGGAGTGGATTCGTGCACAGGTGCTCAGAGACGAGGTGTATATGTGGCGGTACCAGACAAAGGAGAGGTGATCCGTGATCCATAAACAAAAAAATATGAAAATGATGTAAGTACGAGAGCCCGTGGGTGGACAGCTGCAGCTAAAGTTGACCCAACTCCAGCAGTCCGGGAACAATGCAAAGATGAGATAGGGAGACTAGCTGCCCTGCAACAGCATCAAGGATGGGTGCCCAGTCCATCTCAAAGTCAATCCCCAGCGTAATCTGAGATGCCCAAAGTGGTTCAACCAGTTGCGTTGGCAGTACGTAGATAATAAAAATGAAATGTCTACATAGAATCAAAGTAGGTAAGTGCAAGAATGTGTAGGGATGTAGAAAAGCTCAATACCAAAAGCATCCTTAGCAAGAATCTGTTCACTGGTGCAAAGTCAGCTTCAAACCAGAAACCAGATCCTATCTGTGAACCCTGCGTTGCAGGAAAGCTGAATGCAGGTCCTTTTCCATACACTGGTCATTGTTCTGAACATCCTCTTGATCTCATTCATTCTGATCTGAAGGAATACAAGGTGCATACCCATGAGGGGTGGAAGTATTGTATTACCTTCATTGATGATCACACTAGCTTCAAAGTGTGTTACCACATGGCATGCAAGAGTCACGCGTTCCATGTGTTCAAGTTGTTCAAAGCTTATGCTGAAAACCACCTTGGGCGAAAGATCAAAGGATTTCAGGATGATAAGGGTGGCAAGTACATGTCCAATGAGTTCAGAGACTTCCTTGCTTCAGCGGGCATTGTGCATCAGCATTCAATCAGGAATCGACTGCAACAGAATGGGACAGCAGAACGTGCTAATTGCACTATAGATTAGCACACTACTGCAATGCTACATGAAGCAAATCTCCCTGCTTCGTTCAGAGCTCTTACTGTTGGTGCATACATTCACGTGTCCAACATACATCCCTCCACTCATATCGGAGGAAAAACTACTCCACACAAGCTCTGGCATAAGCAGAAACCAGATGTGTCTCATCTTAAGGTGTGGGGCTGCCTTGCCTATGTGCATGTGCAGAAAGATAAACGGGATGCCTCTGGCTCCCATATTGAGAAGTGTATCTTTGTGGGTTATCCCTCAGAGTACAAGGCCTGGGAATTCTACAACCCAGTGACGTGCAAAATGGTAATCTCAGAGCGAGCTGTGTTTGATGAACACTACTTCCCTGGGAGCAGTGCTGAGTAGATGAAGAAATGTCCTCAGATAGATCCCTCTGCACTTCACAGCCTGCCTTTGCTGCCTAATCCTCCTACTGTTGTCGTTATCGAGGAGGAGGATGACAGACCCAAACAGTGTCATGCACCAGCTCCTCCACCATTCCCCGTGCTTTCCCACCCACGCTCCTTGCCCGCATCAAGGGCTGCATCACCGGATACTCCTTCTCCATCACCTTCTGCTTCACCACCTCCTGGAGCTTCACCTGTTGGTATTGCTGCACATCGCCGCTTCCACAATCAAACTAGACCTCCTGGTGAGTGGTGGAAAACACACAGGGAGCCACAACCTGCTGTAGCCTCAGATTCAGAGTCATCTGAGGATGAGTTGCTATTGCAGCCAAGCAGTGCTCTTGTTGTTGCACATGAAGGAGATCCAATGAGCGATACACTTCAGGAAGCTAACATTGCAACTGTGCAGTCAGTGCAAGCTGCTGTTCAGTCTGGTCATCCACGTACTTACTATGAGGCAATGAAATGCTCTGATGCTCATTTGTGGAAGGAGCAGCTGTCTCCGAGATTAACTCTCTCTTGGAGAACTGCACTTGGGATGTTGTTGATCCACCTCCTGGAGTAAAGCCTATTCGCTCTCAGTGAGTCTTTGTGATCAAACACAAGTCTGATAGGACCATTGAGCGCTACAAAGCCCGACTGGTTGCAGACGGTTGTGGACAGCGCTTTGGTGTTGACTACAACGAAATCTTCTCCCCTACCATCAATATGGACAATCAATCTGCAATTGCAGTGTCCAAGAATCCAGAGCACCATAGTCGCATGAAACACCTCGATCTGGCTCATTACTGGCTCAGAGATGAAGTGGCAAAGGGTTCTATTCGTGTTGAATATGTACCTACACAGGACCAGCTTGCAGACATTCTGACCAAAGCTCTTCCGCGTCCAATGTTGCAGTCTGTGATTGGACTGTGCCATTCTCGCGCTTTGATCTTGTTGGGATCAGTGATTGGACTCCTCATGCTTATGATCCTCTATGATCTATCTTTATCTTATCTTCCTAGTCACATGTCTGGCTGACTGAGCATTACTCATGCTTACTGATCACATCTGCTTACTGATCATTACTAATGCTTACTCAGTCCATTACTCATCCTTAGTGATACAGGCTTACTGATACAATGTAGTTACATATATAAGTAGCCTAGCATAGTCCTGGAGCTTCAGTTTCTTACTGTTGACTCCAGGCAAGTAGTTTCTCACATGCACCTAACAGAGTTTCTTACTGTTGACTCCAGACCTCTGTGCTGCCTGTTCTAACAGCAGGCAATGGCACAAGAAGCCGTGAGAGGAGACAAGGAGATTCAGATGGACCTAAGTTGGTGAGATGTCAGAGCAAGCGCCGGCAATAGTCACGCAATGGAAACAAACAATAATCCATGGCATCCCACCGAAACAGTCAAACCGTGCGAAATACAGGAGACGATCCAGTGCATGAGTCCACATACAGGGACCAGGTGAGCGAGAATGGTACTGAATAGAAGAGTGTGCTTATGCGACGAAACATCACCGAAGAACCAGAAGCAAGTCTGCAGGACAGAGGAAATTGAATGCGGGTACTTGCTTACTTTGAGAAGGTTTTGGAGGCTATGTCTAGGAAAACCAGCCGCACGCGACGGACGCAGGACAGGAGAACGGATGGTGATGAGAGTGTCCATGCATGCAGATGCAGCGATCACCTGTGCGAGTCTTGGCATGTATGAGCGGGTGTAGCAGGAAGAGAGATTGAGCCGTCGTTAACATACCTAATTATATGAGCAGTAGTTTGCCCAAAATCCAAAGGCCTGGGCTGGCAGTCCACCTCTCGCACACAGGATAAAGGTCATGTCAAGCTCCTCAACAAGGATTACGGCACCCTGTGAGCGAAGTTAGTGGGGGAAGAAAATGGGGAGGAAGAATGAATGAATCATGGAAAATTAGA
This sequence comes from Mycena leptocephala, assembly GCA_029378395.1. Classification (NCBI taxonomy): domain Eukaryota; kingdom Fungi; phylum Basidiomycota; class Agaricomycetes; order Agaricales; family Mycenaceae; genus Mycena; species Mycena leptocephala. The sequence continues at coordinate 47,201 of JARJLF010001674.1, read as the reverse complement.
GAGAGGAAGGAGAGATGAAGGGGGGAGAGGCAGAAAGAGCGCAGGAGAGTGGTGGAAAGATAGCAAATCAGCTGAGGAGGGCAGCACAAAGACATACAAGGAAAAAGCGCCCAGTCTTTCAGTGTAATGACGAGCATCTAGGCTGATCGCAAGGGTATTGCGGTGCTCTATGCCCACCTCAGTGGAGTACCTGTGTATTGCAACTGTGCGATTGGACACGATCTCCGTGCAGAAACATCTGGATGAAGACCGACTGGGACGTACATTGTTTTCTCCCCATTCGCTCATCATACGTCAACTAGAGGTGCCCATGAGGTCTTCGGAGTGATTATAGAGTACAATATAACATTTATCTCTGAACGGGGCATGCGTTAATGTCAAGGCAAAAAAGGAACATGGTGATAACGCACCCAGGTCCATTCCATGCCATCTACGCACCATGTGGGCAATCCTGGGGTGATTTTTGGTATCTAGACATGTGAATCAAAGCGATAAAGGGGAGTTTTGAGCACCTCAAAGCATCTGAAGAAGGCATAAGAGACTGACACGCCCTTCTTGGTGAAATAGTCATTTCAGCGTTAGAGTGTCGATTTCTGCGAAGCAGGTTCTCAAAGGCAAGATTATGGTAAAGTAATAGTGTATGAACATTTTAGGGCTCACCTGAAGAGAGTAAACAGATGGGATGGCACTCGGTAGACGCGACGATGGTGGGAAGGACAAGAGTGATGCCATCAAGTGGCTGTGTTAAACACGAACAAATAACGCGCAAGTCGTGTTTGCCACGCCCGCGGTGATTATGAGTGGCATTGCTTCAATGATGTGATGGGGCGTAACGGGAAGTTCGGGTGGCAGAATATTCATACTTATCCCTGGGTTCTCGTACATCAACGAGTCAAATTGCATGTGCGAGTATCCTGCGTGCTGTTATTCCATATCTGGCCTTTACCTGTACTTTTCCAATTTATCTGTTTATCTATTTTTTCCCTGTGACCTCCGGAGTCTGAGAAAGTGCTGCATTATAATTAATTGGACCACAATAGCCCAATTATTGAATGCACTCTGCCACGACTCGGAGTATATACAACATACTCTGCCAGGTAAAGGAGCGCCGAACAGAGGATCAACCCCTGCCGAGTGGCAGTACCCAACTGCCAGTGTTCACCACGTGTTATTTGCCTTTGAATTGGAGGGTCTGTGGTGCATGAAAAAATACTTATAAGCTTATACTTGCCGAGTTTATAAACTCTTTTATATAATTCTCAGACCTCACAGAACTTACCAGCAAAACAACACTGTAAAATTCAACAAATACACCAGCCCGTGGACGTGCATCACTTTAGCAAGTGAATGTGTGAATGAGGTTCCGAGATTTGGGGTACCAGAGGTTGAGATTCAAATGGGAGATTGTGCAAGAGGTTTTTGGTCAGTTTTTGGTCCCTGAGGTGCCCATTCTTCGCAGGCATTGGTTTAAGGTTCAACATTGAACCTTGAACCAATGATGTTCGACAGCCACTCAGACAGCTTGAAAGGAATTGAGTTCTGCGCGTGGTGCACTCAGACTGAGACTGGGAATTCTGAAAATGAGCCGGAGAAAGGACTCAACCGTGTGTCATGTGTCTCGCGAGTTTGGCACAGATGTAAGGAGAGAACTTCAAGAGTTCTGTAATTGCGGGCAACATACCGGCAACAAATAAACTATGATCACACTGATAGTATCTCGAGCTTCGGAGTAATTATGCACAGAGTTGTAAGCTTCATGTTGAACTAATCTGAAGCATCTGGCATCATTACCAGCACTAGTGGCCTCAGTAGGCAGACCCATTTGGCTGGCATGCAGCCAATTATATATCATTAACAGAGAGAACTCAGGTGTCAGTCACTGAGTGAAATGGGCGCGTAAGTGCACTGAAACACCTTGTGGCCACATGAAGGAGACATGAACGAATTGGACGTTGAAAGTGGAAAATTCGAAGAGTATTTGGGGTGAATCCTAAGAAGGCCAAAAATGCTAAGTGACTAGATGAGGGCAAAAAAAGACAGAGACTCGCAAGAATGCAGAACCTGAGTAGAGGAAGAAAAGGATGTCACACAAATGCAATACTGTGACTGAGGAAGAACGGAGCCACAGCGTAAGTATATCTCGGGATGGAGGCAGTTGCACGAGAAATGCGTTGACAAGGAGAGGCTATAGAGGAGCCGAGGCACAGTTGGGCTAGCCGAGACGATGGCGTCACCACATTAGCACATTGGGTGAGGGATAGGTGTCCCAGGCGTGCGATTTAGGTATTTTAGCTGTTGGTCCTCATATGCATTGTAATTTGAGGTAGTACCCAAGAAGTACTCAAGAGTAGTACCCTCAAAACACTACCAATTATTGACATCAGTTGTAGTGCATTTTTTGCGTAATTAGTGCGTACACACTCAGATGTAGTACCTGTTAGAATTAGGCAAGCACAGTGGTCTGAGTCAACAGTGAGAAACTCGAATTAAAGAGAGATACATGACAACTAACCTGAGTCAACAGTGAGAAACTGGGGACTCAGGCTCTACACTAGGCTACTTATATACCAAAACAGGCAATTCATTTGATTTGGCTGCAACTGTAATGTGGGGAATGGAGAAGCAAATGAAAGGCAGACGGAGGACGAAAAGGCAGAGGAAAGAGCAAAAGGACAGGGAAAGGACAAGATAAAGGCAGAACCAGAATGGCACGATATGCATTGAGGCTCACAAATACGCCCAGCTCCTCTTGTATATTCCTCGACGTAGCTTCTACCGTAGTATCGTGGTTTTGGCATGGACAAGTACAGGAGGCAAGAAAAGGTGAAGATGTCAGGAGGTTGCTTGAGATATATGGCGCCTGCAACAGTGCTGAGAAAGCGCTGGTATCTTCAAGAGGATATATGGGCAAAAGCAGAACTTGGAGTGAAGGAATCTGAGTGAAAACTTGTTGAAGGAGATGGCGGAGAGTTTGGGGAGGTGGTGTTGAAGTCTGTGTTTGGACTTATCCATTCTCGCACTCTGAGTGCAATCCATGTTCCCTGATACAGATCAGATACAGATCTTATTGATACAGTAGCTCTATTGTTCTATTGTTCTTATTGTTCTAGCCATCCTTATTGTCTCTGTACATATATAAGTAGGCTAGTGTAGACCTGAGTCCTCAGTTTCTTACTGTTGACTTCAGGCAAGTACTTACTTCACATTCATCTAACAGAGTTTCTTACTGTTGACTTCAGACCTCTGTGCTGCCTGTTCTAACAGGTGGACGTGAAGACGAAGTGATGAAAGTCACGATCACATCACACTCATGAATTTCCTTTCGTTTTACGCATCCAACCAATATACCTTTAACATTAAACTGCTGCTATGTAAATACAGCTGAATCCACTAGCAGGGCGGTCTTCGAATCAAAAAATATCCCTGAGATTGCCGGATATCATATTGGCAGCTCGAACTTGACGGCGCCATGCTTGTTATCAATTTGCGGGTCTTCATGAGAAACACCCTGCAATGGGTCAAATTTTTGGATTCATTGCAAATTCACTAAAGGTATGGAGCTCAAATTGAGACTACATACTTAATTTCTCAGAGTGTCTGTGCACTGTTCTACTTTTCTTCGTTATTAGGAAAGTTGGCGCTCCCACTTAAGGTGTCACCACTGTCCAATGGGGGGTTGTAAGCGGTATCTGTGGATGATGAGGGAGAGATGGTCAGCAAGGTCAAGGCTAGTTCATCAGGACAGTAGTGATCCTCTGACGCGATGCATTGGACGATGCATTGGGTTGCAGGGACCGCTCTTCCATAGTCGATGATAGCTACTTCATCGCCTTCAATTACTATATTCCCTGGATGGACATCGTGGTGATGCCATCTGACTTCATGGATCTGTCAAATGGTGTCCACAATGGATACCCTTAGAGAAGAGCGTGAACAGTAATTGTAAAAGAGATCAGAACACGTACTTCATTAGCGTCTCAAGATCATCCAGTAGAGCTTGAGACGGTCCAGCACGTTCACTGGTGGCCTTGGTGGCAAGCAGTCGCTTGCCCTTGTGTGGACCAGTTGTCACAATAAGTTCGGCACTGAACTTGACGGAGCCTGACACTGAGGAGAGCTCCCTTGTCGCAGTCGCTTCCTCAGCACGCGTACAAATTGTTGAAGTGTGGGACTTCCAGCATTCTCATTCTCTTGTTCTGTTTCATGGACACTTAGTTTAGAGATGTGAAACACTTGGTATCCTAATGGATCTGGTGTTTCCATTGTAGTATCCATGTGCACAGCCTTACTGCTGTGCACTGCTGTACATGGCTGTGCATTGTGACAGACACAGCCTCGAGGCTGTGCATGTTATTGTGTATATAAGTAGCCTAGTGTAGAGCCTGAGTCCCCAGTTTCTCACTGTTGACTCAGGTTAGTTGTCATGTATCTCTCTTCAATTTGAGTTTCTCACTGTTGACTCACAGACCACTGTGCTTGCCTGATTCTAACAGGTTGAAGGGTTGTTGAAACCTAGACCCACTGAGAACCCTGACACAAAGGGTGGGGTAGATGAAGCCAGCTGCAGAGGTAGACCCCGACTCGAAGATGCCTGCTGGGAGAGCAGGGGTGTGGGTTCCTCGTCCAGGTTGAAATCCTCCAGTGAAATCCCCAGCTTATCATCTTGAGAGCGGGCACGTGGTGGGGGTGATGCAAAACCCGAATTCAATGAGCAATGCACACTGGGCCCCGCAGAATCTGCTGCAATCAATGCTAGATGATGAAAAGAACCTGATGCAGCATGGGGACAGTTAGCGTTCACTGTGCGACAATGGAATGATCTATCTGTGTTTTGAAGAGGTTGAAATTCATACAAAAAGGGAAAAGAGTCAGACAAAACCAACGACAGAACGAAAAGACAGCGTACCCAAATGGACCGGATCCGTCAATTGAGGGTCTGGGAGCAAGAGTTGGTTCCGACCCTCACCCAGATGCTCCCAGAATTCGAAGTAGAAGTCCCACAAAGCTTCCTTGAGCCACTCATTGAACACCTCCTGGAAATCGCTCCAGGGCTGGCACTTCTTGTGCAACCTGCGAAAGGTGCTTCTGCAGACTGAGTACCCTTCCTCCAAACATCTGCCTCCTCCCCCCTTCCCCCCCCCCCCCAAAAAAAAAGAGAGAGAGAGGCAGTGGTAGCTACAGCAGTGGTGATCCCCCAACACTCTCTGGTCCAGCGGGCTGCACCTCAAATAAGTGTTAATCCTTATGTAATAAGGATCGTTCTTTTCCAATCCTCTAAAAGATCTTTCATGAAATGTGACCTACATATAACGTGATTTACCTCCTTATATTATCTCCTTCCTGTCTGGCTTGTTTAAAAGCAAGATGTCTTTGGTTACGTCAAATACCCACTTCTACGCTTGCATCATCTCGTTTTTTGCAAGATGGATTTTGTCAGGACATCCGGGTTGCCGTCTGGACCAGGTATTGCTTCAACGTTCATTTAGGTACAATGTCTTGACAAGTCTTTCCAGGTCTTGAACCCATGCTGAAACTCATTCGGCCTACCGCCTATACTCTCATAATAAAGCGCAGTCACATTGAGCTTCACCGGTTTGAGGAGCGCAAGGCCATGCAGCATCGCATCATCAAGCCGAAACTTTGATCTCCATCATGTATGTTGTGTTTGCGGCCATGCAGATGCTTTTCTGATTGGTTCATAGGTTGCTACCCTACTAGTCAGATATAGCGAACATGTTTTATCTGTATATTCTATAAGATATCATCCTTTTTGAAGGCTCCTTTGCTGTCTCTCAGGGCTTTGATTTTAATTTGCATTCTTCTGTTTCACGTCAACATTACCTGGTTCGGTCTATTCATTGTGCCTGTATAGCCACTGATCTCACAGCAGACATTGTGTGAATCATGTCTATCAACTGGCTGCCTGTGAAAATTTTGTCAAAGACGTTTTGCTTTGCCTTCCTGGTCAAGTCGTATCGTGTATGGGATCCCTCTGGCAGATGCAACATCATTCATGGTGTTTGTTTTCACTGGAGAGATATCATCGACTGCAACAGATTGGCCTGGTCCCATATTGTTATTGACAATTTCACTCCTTTGGTTGATATGCACAGTTAGCTGGTCAGGGTCAGCAGAGCATCTATCAATTTCGAGCTTAATTTCGAGGACCCCCAGACCACCATTGTCTGCCCTGGTCGCTCCTCCAGTATCAAATATAGGGAATTCCTCGACTGGCTTATGCCTACCATTACACCTTTCCTTCCACAATGCCAATCACTCCTCATACAATCCTACCATGAACTGGTGTCATTGGCCATTTTGCAGGAGTTTGTGGGGCTGCAATGTCTTGCTATGACTTCCCTCATTATTAACGTCAATGCACCTTCCATGGTAGCACAGTGATTGCCGTCTGGCAATCCATCCTGCATTTGTCTACCCTACCCTTGCAATGGTCTATTTCCCTCCTTGAAGGAGATCACTTTCATTAAATCACTTCCTCTCTGGACTTGGTTGGACCTTATCCCTCCTCTCTGTCACGACCGTTCGTCTTTCTAGCATATATAGAGGGGATGTTCCCACTGTGGACGAAGTCCATTCTTTTCTCTGTTCCACCCCAAATCTCGTCACCCTTGGATTACATTTTGTGGAGTGTTTGCGACATTAGGGTATTCTGGATCCTCCGGTCCTACCTTACCTCACACATCTGGACTTCGCTCTAATTGCCAACTCCTCCTCTTGGTTACTTTCCACTTTGCATATGCCATCCTTGCGTACCATTACCCTCGACATACTGGATGAAGAAGACTTGGATTATTTTATTCGCTGTTGCGCTGGAGTTCTTGCCCCTGTTACCACTGCCATTTTGATGGTTGACTTCGCCACTTACCATCAGCTGGCAGACCTTTTACATGCCTTGCCCAGCTTGATTTGAATGGACGCGAGGTTCAGCTTGCGGCCTTTTGTACATGCTCTTCAAGGCGTATCTCTCTATTAGGACAATGTCTGTCCCAATCTGTCCGACATCATTCTCGCTGGCCCCGTTGCTCATTCAATTGTGGAGGACCTCATTCTTAATAAACAATTGTCTAATTTCGCATTGCGTCCTCGTATTTACACTAACATAGCTGGGTCGTCTTTTGTGGACGGTCTGAATGTCAAGTACTGTGCTGATGATTCTACAGTTATTACCAGCGGCGTGGCCCAAATGATTAACTATAACTCTATGCCTGTCCTTATGTAATGCTATATACTATTTTATTCCTGGTAATGGCTTAGGAACCTGGTCTGAAACCCATAATGTAAAATCCCCATCAGACAAAGATATGACATAGCAAAGTAAATATTTAATATTGAAATTAAACAATTAAATCAAGTTTCATTCTCCCGCCCCTAGGTGGTCCCTCTCTTGGACCGCCCACCTCTTGTGTCTGTGTCTGCGAGGTATTAATTTGGCACCGAGACTGATGTGAGATCATGATGCAAGACATGTTGAGTCACAGCAGAACATGAGTATGTCACACGTGGCAAACACAAACAAACTCATCCTTTGTTCTTGCCACCATGGGCCGCCACAAAAAAACTGGAAAGGCCTCTGTTAATGTCAGTGCCCTTCCTGGCACTGACACCCTACACCTACTCCTCAAATCCCTCTGGCTACCCAATCCCCTTCCTCTGCTAGAGTCATGCTCAGTGCGTTTGATGCATCTGACACTTCACATGAAGTCCTACAGCATGTTAACTGGTGCCACTCCTTCACTAAGCTCTGGGGTTGCTATGTCCGCTGCTGCTCCAATCCCATTTCGCTGCTTGTCCAAGCGTGAAGAAACGGGTGAGGATAGAGGCGTGGTCTGTGCTGTCCATGATGCTGTCTCGAGTAGTGCCACTGCTTCACTAAGCTCTTGGCTGACCCCTCTGGAGTACAATGCTGTTTTTCCTGACAACTGCCATTACACGCTGGCATATGTCTAAATTCTAAGATCCATAACAGAGTGACATGTATAGTCAGCCCATGGTTCTGTCTGACCTTTTCCCTCAATACCTGGCGGAATCCAAGCTCCACGTTGAAGCTGACATCAGCAGGGAGCTAGACACCCTCCACCCACGCCATCTATTCTCCCCGTGTTGTTCTGCCCATCTCACCGCTGCCACTACTAGACCAGCTATCACTCGAAAAGTTATGGATCTGGCTGTACCACCGCTTGCTCTCCAGCGCAAACGCAAGGCGACCCCTACCGATTCTGTTCTTCATCCTCCAAAACAGAAACGAGTCGCTGCAGCAGGTGCCACTGGGCCAATCTGGTTCCGGAAAGATGGAGAACTCGCGATTCTGAACAGTGGCTGGAGGTATGTCTGATTTCTTAAACCTATGTATCGTGGCTCATGGCTGTGAAGCCTTGATAATCTGCCCTCTGCTACAGCTGGCTCTACATCTACCCCCGATACTTCATCTGGATCTACGCCTAGCAGTTCTACGAAGCAACCCAACCGCCGAAGTTGTAATTGCCGGGGTGGACGGCACCTTTCCAAAAAGCAGGGCAAGGTGAACCCAAAATACATAGAGCACATGCGCCAAAGATCCATGGCTTGCATGGATATCATCAAGATGGACTCCTTTTCCATTCAGTATAATGCATCTCACAGTACGTCTGGACTTCACCCGCCTATGGCAAGAAACACGATTATTGAGGCATTCAAGTGCGAGCCTGATGCTCGAGGTCTTGTTCCCATTGTTAAATATTTTTTCCCTGTTTTCTATCACAAATGCATCAAGTCAGTCACCTATTATTCTCTGCTGTTTGTCTGTCCTCACGACTTATGCCAGCCCCTGTGACGAGTGAGCGATGTTCCTTGTTGACAGAAATGGGCTTATGTTTTTCTTCCAGTCAATATGTGCTGCTTGGTTAGCTGACTGCATCAATGAGTTTGAAGAAGCAATACAAGTGATTGTTGGACGTGACGACAGAGATCCCAAGCTACAAGCTTTTCATGCAGGCAGCTGTTGTGGGCCCCATTTACCTAATATTCGGACATCACTGCCAGTCTGCCAAGGTTATTCCCGTTCCTCTACTCTATACATTATGCTTACTGTAGATCAGGAGCCCTTCCTCACCGCCTGGCATGTGAAAAACCAGGACAGAGTTGACAACTTCATGGCTCTACCAATCATCAAGAGAATAATGTGAGCTTTTACCGTCTTTTGGCTGAATCAGTAATGACTCCAGTTTTAGCGGATGGGTATCCAACATAATGCTACTATTCTTTCCTGGCCTCTGTGCCCGGATAGAGGAGAAAGCGTGTTTGCACGGGATCCAACCTCTTTTTGGCTATTTCTGGAATCTCTGTGTCAATGCCTGCTTTGAGGGTCAGGGAGCAATTATGACAGATCCGCATGCAGACAGTAAAAATCAGATCGGCGTGTGTCTTATGCTGATTTACGTGCTGAAATTTGCGAGTGAGTATATTTATGATACCGTTGACGCTCTGCTTATATTGAGTAGAAGAATTCAATTCCCGCCAATGGATCTAGCTTGTCATGTGGGAGGCAGGTGTGGCTTTGGAACTTCTGGCATGGGTTCTCGCTGCAGACCCATCTGCTCTCTTCTTCCATTTCAACATGGACATCCACCGTGAGTCCTATTTTTGTGCAAATGTTGTCCTGTGTACTAACATGGATTAGACGTCAAATGGGTGACCGTGGATGGAAATGAGTGTCCAACACCTGAAAACTCGCAGCCACTGGAGGCTGGCGACAGCGATGGACATGGTAGTTTGGTATTCTTCAATCAGGCCGCCATGCGAACACTTACAGAGACTGGCCACCCCACGATGAAGGAATGGTGTGCAAACGGTGGATCCAGAAAGGTAGATTTCGGAAATTACCTCCAGAGAGCACTTGAAAATTATGTTACATACATACCAATGAGCGATGATATGGTTGAGGCTCTTGGTGGTTAGAATATCCCTGTGACTATGGATACAAATCATTTGCAAAAGTATATGGTGTACGGCCTTCGTACCCTGGTCCAGACCGAGGTACCTTAGTATATTTAACTTTCCCCATAATTTATTTTTTCCTACTATCTGGTTTTGGCCGGTGGTGTGCACAACCTACGGTACAATAGCGTTGTTGCTCTTGGAGTCTTCATTGTCGGTTGCGCACTTCTTAGCGTTATCCTTTTCTGGGATTGGTCCCCTTTTGGATAAATTTCTATGCCAAAGCCGTCCAGTTGATTGTGTATCCCACCACCTCCTTCGCATTATCTAGGGTGAGACGGTGTTTGCTCTTAAAGTTTTGACTGCTGATCTTTGAAGCTATACAGTCTTTTCAAGATGCATGTCCATAGCCTTCCAACAGAATTGATCTCGAGATGTCTACGTCTTGCAATTTTGGGCTCCCATCTGGATTCATCTGACCCATCCTTGCATCGAGATATTGTCCGCTCTGTTTGTTTTGGTTGGCGCGACATCATTGATTGTGATGCCCTTTCTTGGTCCACTATCGTCATCGACAATTACACCCCTCTCATCGACCTTCATACTTGGCTGGTGAAGTCCAAATATGCGAGTCTTTATCTACGGGTCCTTTTTTTGGATTGTAGCTTGCCCCGTGCTGGTCGGTCACCTACGGTCGAATTAGGACCTTACCTCGAATGGGTCCTTCCTACTATTGTCCCTTTTCTCCATCAATGTGCATCTTTGCACCTTTTCACTCGTGACATGTATGCTTCCCTGATTATCATGGACAAGCTTTCCACATTCCGTCTGCCTTGCCTGGTCAATCTCAGCATCGACCTCTTTCTGCCCTTGATGGAGGTCCAGCATAATGGATTTAGAGGACTCCCTTTCATAGGGCAGGGTGATTTGCCAGCGATCTGCAATATCTCACTCTACAAGTCTATCCCATTGTGGACGTGGGCAAACTCTTTCCAATCCATCACTACCATTCACTTGAACGACATACATAGCGCCGATTCTCCCACCATCGAGAATGTTGTGGCCCTTCATCTGTCCCTTGTGGAATGTTCTGCACTTGGCAGCAAACCCTTGGTCCCGTTAATCCTCCTTCATCTTACACATCTCCAGGTTGCCATTATTTCGAACCCCTGCTCTTTGCTCTTGTCCAGCTTGCAGCTACCTTTGCTGAAAAATATCACGTTGGATATTTGGGACAAAGACAAGATTGCGTACTTTATCGAACACTGTGGTCCTTTGCTGGCTACAGTTACCACTGCGGTGGTATCTTTGCCCTTAGCCACCTTTCACCAGCTTGCTGCTTTACTTCAAACTATGCCCCAACTAGCCCGTCTTGATGCCAGGGGCAGCATGACATATTTTGTGTCGGTGTTGCACAGATTATCTCTATATTGGGACAACCTTTGCACAAATCTTACATCGGTTGCTCTCACTGGACCCATTGAGGATTACCTCCTGGACGATATCTTGCTGTACTGCAACAATACGAACTTTAGCCCTGATCTCCATATTATTAGCGCCATGTACATTTTTCTTCCATTTACTACCCTCATGCCTGTTCGGATCTCCACGGCCTCTGGATCGATATCCTTGGCCCTTGTCGTAAATGTAGTTGATATGTTTTCTTCACCTGTAATTAATTAGCCTTTGCTGAGGCCCCCAATATAATTTATTAATTTATTATTCATCAGTGAATTCAGGATCGTGATCTGACAATGTTCTTGGTGCTATTTTTAATTTGTACCTTGTCCAACAACCGTGACCACTCCATGGTCATATCTTCACTATCTTACCCCTTTCTATGTGTATTTCCTGCAAGATTGGATCTGTTCCTTTGCAGATTCTATGTTACCTTCTGATGTCTGTGGTCTTCACGATCGTAGATGATTCTGCTTCCTTTTGATTCAAGTTTCCAGGCCATCACTCCGCAAAGTCTTGAAGTCTCGTGTTATATATTATCTGAACAGATCTAGCATGGCTTTACTTTTATTGTGCCGTTTCCCGTCATGTCCACACCTGCGACCATAACTGAAGCCCTCACCGTTTTGTAGGTGGCTTTTTTGTTTTGAATTCGAAATCTCAATCGTTGCAGGTCACTCCATCCAGCGTCTTCTCCACTTCCCTACAACATTTATATATCATCTTTTGCATGCTTTTGTACAACGGCCTTGGACAGACTACTCGGATTTCTTGCCCTGACTACCTCGATTATATATCCAACCTTCGATCAGTCTCAAGCGTATCCCGTTGGCACACTGCCTGCACCTCCACCACAGAATTTTGGACCCGCACCGAAGTGCGCATACCATTTTTTCTGCCTTTTCTGGAGGCTTGGGTGAAAAATTGCGCCACCAAAGAAGTTTCCATTTTTATTGATCTCCCCGACACTTTGTCCTTGGTGTTTGGGTGTGTCATCATGGTCCTTACTCCGGTATTCTCCCAATGCACCACTCTTATGCTTACCGTCCACTCGTCTTGCCTCCAACAAGTCGGGCAATCTTTCGTGGATCTAACGTCGGATCAGCTCCTTCATATCCTTCTCGAAGTCCTGGATGCCCTGGACCCCATTCGTCCTCCTGTACGGTCTCTCCTTCACTTTGAAACCAGACTATCGTCTATACAGTCATTGCGGATTTCCCATGTCCGGTTCAGATGGTCGCCAACCATGGCATTTCATTCCCTCTGAGTTCTTGCCCTCTCCAGTTGCCAATTGTGGAGATACCCGACTTGGGAGGACTTTAAAATCATTTGTCATTGCGCTCCCAATCTCACTCATCTTTCCCTGTGTGGTGTCGGATGCCAAGCGCTCCCCAGCGCTGGCAGCCAGTCAAACTATCTCCTCCCCCCACTTCGCCACCTTATCAAATCGGATGTCCTGTTACCTCCAGACGTCACACTGGCCATCTTACTCTCCCGAATGCGATTTCCTGCATTGAAGACCGTATATGTGAATGTTGTCAATCTCATTCAAATATCCTATTTGTTGCAGTGCCAGTCAGCATTCTCGTCTGCAATGACACTTCATTGCACAGTGGGTACTATTCCTGCCACTGTCCTCGCCCCCTTCTTCTGCATCATGCCATCTATTAGCACAATGTTTGTGCTCGGAAACTATTGCGATATCTTCGAGGCGTTGCTGAACACTGACTCGGGCTCCTCATGCCCATTCCCAAACCTCGACAGAATCTCAGTATCATGTCCTCCAGATGATATGAAGCGCTTCATCGTTGGATGCCTCCTTTCACGCTGCTCTGTCAAACGTGTTACCATCAGACGCTGGAGGAACCGGTGGGATCAATTGGTAGATGATAAGGTGTGGCTAAATCAGCATGTGGTACTTTCGTTTGATCCTGGCTACCGCTCTCCGACTTGGGTTTATAATGACGACTAGTATAAATTGACGTCCTGTTTTTTGTCTCGCATAAATCTGAATCTTGCTTGCCCCATCCCGAAAACTATGGCTGCTGCTGCCCTGCTTTTCATGGACGATCTGCCACCTACTTCAAGAGACCTTGCGACGGTGGAAGATTTTATGTGCCAGTGTCTTTTGTATCCGTACTACTTCAAGGGTTTGATCAAGTTTTGTGATGTCCGTTCCAGTATGTGTCATTTATAGGATATTGTAACGGCTCTCGAGAGGGAGTCACAAATATTTATTGTTGGGGACGACGTTGTACGATCCTGGTGAGTCGGGAGTTGTTATATTGGTGTGGTAGGGACTTGGATAAGCCTCCAAGTCCCCGAGACAGTTGAGATTGATTAAGAGCAAGCCTCTCAGACTAGAAATCGTAGTCTGAGTGTCGATTTGGCTGCACTCAAAGCCAGTGAGAAATCTGCAAGGGCTTCAATCTACAACTGACTCAGAGGCTGAAGGAGGATGCTAGATAGAGCCCTGAGGCTCTGAGAGACAGATCAAATGTAGATGTAGAACGGATAGCTGTGGATAAGGGAATTACTGCTGGTAGACGTACTGAGACTCAAACAGAGATAATCCTCGAAAGAGGGCTTGTATTGTTGAGACCAATACACTTAAGAGCACCTGCAGACCCAGTACATGAGCCTGCTGTTAAGAGAGCTAGGCGAAATGTAACGGAGGTCATTAGATGGTTAAGGTAGTAAAGATAGTGATATTGATCCAAAGTCCGGCTACCTAAGTACTGGGTCACGTGAGTACAGATATACAAAGAAACAATAAAACAGACATATGGAGCAGTTAGTTGAAGAGTATCAAGGAAATGGTAAATAATGGTATATGGCCCTTACAGATATCTACTCTTCGACTGACCCGGGTCTTTCAGGGATTTCTTTCATCAGCTTCCCTACCAATCTAGTCACCCAGATCTCTGGGGCGGGTCTCGCTACACCCTCCTCAGCCGTGTTACAGTAGGGGACAGTCAAAGACATCAACTCGGCTAGTGGCCGGAGTTTTGTTTCAATTATAAAACAGACGTCAGATTCATATTCAGCACCCTAAAATAAGCCTATATACCATTTTTCTGATTTTTTTGACGAGGGATTACATTTGGCCAAAATTTTGGCCAGTCGGAACAAAATTGTGTGTACCCCTTTTGGCCTCCGGTGACCTACCTACTCCCTGCCGACACTGCTGATGCATCCAAAGCTGCTGCGGCACGCTTGGAGGCTTGACAATGGGCACTCTGACGTCTGACTGCCCACACTGCAGCAGCCCCAGTCAGGCCATGCCGATAGGCATCCATCCATCTCCATGTCCGATTGATAAAGCGCCGGATGATTTCTGCAGTACAAGCATCCAGATATTTGATAGCTGCCTGCTTTGCATCCTCAAATTTAAGCTTGTCCTCCTCTCAGAAGCGATGTTTGACCCAACCCCAGTACTGGAGGAGATGTCAGCAGATGCCGTGAATAAATCAAATTAAACATACCATCTCAATTGGGTTCAATTCACAATGAAATTTGGGAAGGAAAATAATTTCATGGCCCCGTCTCTTGACTAGTTCCTCAAGCATAGATACCTGGTTCTTGAAGTCATCTTGGTGGCTCAGCCAACAAGCCATGCAGCACTCTTGATTCTCAATTGGGCACACTGGGCGGCATTTTGCTCTGAGCTTTAAATTTCTGTATCCACGCTCCTTGAGAACTGTTTCCAGACCCTTTGCCTCTCGTTTCCGTGTTGTCATCTTTGAATCTTTCCTCGCTTGCCTCAGCTTCCCAGTCATTGCGAAGACTGTCAAACATGGTGCACTGCTCTTCATCATCTGTAGCAGTCTCTGAGTCGCTCTGATCCGGAGTAGCACCAAATAAGGGTCCTGCAGGCTCTGGACTTGGAGATGGAGGGCAGTGGAAGGAGCAGAGACAGCTGGTGAGGATCTATTGGATCCCTGGTTTCTGAGGCCAGAGACATTGGTTCTCTTCTTCTTGTGGGCAGGCATTTCGGAGGCAACATCTATCATTCCACCCATCGGGTATATGTAGGTCAGAACGGCAATAGATTCACGCAAGAATTCAGGGTGAACATCGGACTTTGGTCATGTGTGACACGATCTGACTTTTGTATCCCGAATTTCTCCCGAATGGCTCGTGAATTTATTTTCAAACTCTGTCAGAAGACTCTCCTGAATGAGAGCTTTAAAATGAACCTCCTTTTGTCCAGATTGAAGCAGAACTGGGGAAGTTGGCCAAATGTTGATACCTGTTTAACTTGTCATGTGATTTCCGGCCGAACGGCTCGTCAGAAAAATCTGAAAATATTTGGGAAAGGACTATTCGATGAGATCTATCGATTGCCAAAGTTTCGGAATTTTTGAAGAAAGTAAGTTTCAGTTGATGTCTTTGACTGTCCCCTACTGTAGTCGCTCTTGGCATGATATAGTGCTAGGAGTGCCAAAATTCTGGGTGTACATCTATATTGACCAAACCACAGATGTGGACCGTCTGGTTCGTTTGTTGGGCAGGGCGCGACATGTTGAGCTTACGTTGTCCTTCTGAATGCTGCCCCTTGGCGTTCACAATATTCCCACCATTCGGAAATCCAGGATTTTATAACCAGTTCTTGTCCAGAGTGACAGGGGCTCTGCAGCCTTTCATGCCGAATTGTCGCTATATATTCCTTCAGGCTCACGATGCACACGCCAGCAGGATGCTCGTAACACACCTTAACAACCTCGATGTGTCAGCCATCTCTTGGATAGAAATGACCCTGGAAACGTACTCTACGACTGTGCAGTGGTCTACCGCCTCTGACGACATCTTTCGTATCCCTATTCTTTTCGGTGGACAGGCTCCAAGCCTGACGTACTTGGCTTTCTCCTCCATGTTTGTTATATGGGGGGGTTCTTCCCTTTTCTTCAACGTCACCACTTTTCATCTTGAAGGCGTGTGGGAAGAGCTTTCTCCCACTGTCGAAGGGTTTTTCACTCTGCTCCATGCCATGCCTTCCCTCGCAAAACTCTTCATAATCAATGTGGAATGCTGCGAGTTTGATGGCTACACCTCTTCGCCGCCCGTCCTTAGGGCTCTCACCCATCTTTATCTAAATGTCCAGGACGACATTTCGAGCTGTGTTTTCTCGTTGATGGAACTCCCTGTCCTCCATACTCTGCACATCGCACTGGGGGACGAAGATCAAGTTCACCCTTTCCTACATTATTTCGAAAATATAACTTCGCATGTCACCACTCTCATGATGGATATGAAGATTGTGTCCAGCTTTCCAAAAATAAGACAAGAGAAAGGGGGGTAGTAGTAATTAGTTTAAACATAACCGTAGATTAATGCAGGATATTTCACTGCCATTGGCGTAATCTGTCACAACAAGTGAGAAGTCAGCGGATTGGTAGATAGGATATTTTGATTAAAATGTGTGGTGGCAGATACCATCAAAGCTCTTTGTCGTGACCTCAAAGATTCCAGGTGGGTAATAGTCAACCACCGTCGTCCTTGGCTTCAATACACCCGTCTAGAAATGCCCGCATACGTCAGAACTCGCTTCCCTCTACCCAGCAAAATTGAGGCGATAACTGCGCATTCCATGCCAGCCATTTTGCCCTTTTCGCTACCTGAAATTCTGACCTGCGTCTTCTGGTGGACTATGAAACCCATGGAGTCTGGGTATGATAGGTCTTATCACGCCGCGAATCGCGACACCCTTCTTCAAACAAACAGAGCGTGGTGTGCAGCAGGACTAGCTGATCCCAACCTATGGACGGACCTTTTTGTCAATAACGCCACATACTCAAATATGGACCGTTTGCGCACCTATGTATGCCGTGCAGGACGGCTACCCATACATGTTGTCATGGTCCTATACATTGAGGACAACAGCCCCAGGATTACTCCCGTACAACCCATTACACCCCTGGACGACTTTGTGAGTGTGTTGATGAAGGCTCCCGAATTCTTGCGAGCCGTCAGTCAATGCATGGAGCTTACCATTCATTCACCCTCCACCATGCCCATCCTCACCTTCCTAGACCGCGTATCAACAACCACTTGGCCTGTGTTGGAGCGCCTAAACATGATGTTACCTGTGGACGAGACCCCCCGCATTCCAGCCCGGGACACACTACGGAGGCCTTGCAGAGAATCTAGGGTTCAATTTTTACGTTCTTGCTCCAGAGTTGAAGGTGTGGTGTATGGAGCGATCTTTTATTCCATGGCGACTGCAGAGCATTACCGACCTCCATTTACAACACATCCCTGGCAACATCCATGTGACATGGTCGGAGCTGAAAGGCGTTTTGGAAGTCCCCGTGGCCTTGACACGACTGCACCTCGTTAATGTTGAGTTTGAGGCTGATGATGGAACGCGTGACCGCAATATGCCCCTCCTCCATTGCAGTCTACCCAATGTTACACATTTCAGCCTCTTCAGTAACGAACAAACCAAGGGCACGTTCCATATCGTCTTGGCACTCCAACTTCCCACGTTGGAAACATTTGAATGCCACAGCCCATATCTTTTGTGGAAAATGATGGCCCGTTGTGATGCGGACTGCGGTTTCTTGACTGTCAGACAAATGTTACGTCTGTGGGTACAGTACTGCAGAAAAGGTATCGTCCTCTAGGGGGAAATTTGTGTAGCAAGTGTTGGGTGGTTTTTATTCCTCCTGTTATATCCCGAGTCGAGGTCGGATGACCGGATGCCGGCCGGTCGTTCGAAGCCGGTTACCGAAGAAAGTACCGGACGATAACAAGGTGACCGTCGGCCTAGGGAAGACGCAAGCACCACAAAGAGGTGTATAGGGTGAGCGTTACTATCTGGCCAATCGAGCGGAGAGGATAAGAGGTAGACGTCCGGATGAAGTCCGGACGAGAGGACTCAAGGAGCCAAGCAGAGGATAAGAGGCTAAGCACGTTAATTATCAAACTGAGGAATACAGCATAGTACATAGGGTTTATATACTAGACATACGTGTCACTACTATAAGTAGTAATGTCAAAGCAAAGTCCAAATAAGGAGATAGAAGTTAGAGTCGGACAAAGCGACATCCAAATGTAGAAGTAAGAACCATGTGGACCTACGGATAAACGGGAAACGCTCAGTAATCCTTCATTGCGTAAAAACCCGTTCCGAGCGGCAACCGGATGAACGACCGGCTGCCGGATACCGGAAGAGTGGCCGGTCAGCCGCCAGGATGAATGTCGGCTGAAAGCCGGACATGGTTGCACGGATATAACAGTATCCCCCTCTTGGGTTCCTCGCCCCGAGGAACCCGGATAGGAAATGAGGTGGAATATGTCTGTAATGATGATAAGAATATGAATGGAAAATATAAGTAAAATTTTGTCGTCGAAAGTCCTCCAGGACTCTTCGGACCGACGGGCCGTCGGACCGTCGGCCCGGCACGTGATCGATTATGTGACCGATCATGCCGTAAGTGAAAATTTTCACTTCTTTGTTCTTAACCACCACCCTCCTACCGCTTCGTCGCCGACATGGATTCCGCCCCCATCAACCTCGGTACACAAGGCAACGCGGGAGACGGAAACGAGCAGCCCAACGACGAGCGCAACGGCCAGGAAAATGCCGGACAGGCCGGAGGGAAGGAGAAGGGGAAAAGGAAGGCGAATACGGCGGAGCTGGAGGAGGACGAGGAGGAGGAGGTGGAACGACGCCGAAAGGTGTTGCTCCAGCGGCGCGAAGAGGCCTTCGCGAAGCTGGAGGCGGATATCGACGCTGACGGGGAAGTTATACGGGCTGCGGAACGGCATCGTGCCGCGCTGAAGGAGCGCTTGATGCGCCTTCGGTTGGCACCCGAGGACGACCTCACCGGGTTCGATGAGGTGGTGGAACCACTATATCCACCCATCGAGTTCGTCCGGTCGGAGTCCGGTCCGGGCCGGCCGGAGATGAGAACGAGCCGTTTCTGAGGCTCCAAGCCCCAGAGATCCAATGAAGGTGCGTCGCAGTGAGACTGTGGGACCGGTCGACTGACCGGTCAATTTATTTTTAGCCTGTTCTGAATGCGAGGATGCCGGCGAAGCGTGCGAAGCGCGCTCAGCACGGTGGCATTCTAACGTGTGCGTTCGTTGCGCACGGAAGAAAATCCACTGTTCGCTGACCGGTCCATCGGCGCGTCAAAACAAGCGGCGTGAAGCCAAGAAGGCGAAGAGGGGAAGGTCGAAGGGCGACCGGGCCGCCGGTCGTGACCGGTCGAGCTCCAGGGTCGCCCGTCGTGCCCGGGTCGTTCTGCTCCGCAAGCAAGTGCGGGGTATGAACGCCCGGCGACGAGGCTCGACGACTTACGCGCACGGCTCGACCGGATGGAAAACCGGTTGGAGCGTTACGTAACGGGATGAAGAATATGCCGAGAACAACGGGACTCGAGGGACTCCGCGTTCTTCACATACCACACAACGCGTGCCCTGGCGAACTTCGCCCAAAACGACGTCCCCGAAGGTCTTGAAAATGCGATGGAGTTCCTCATGGACCACTTGCGCATGTTCGAGCCGCGGCCGGCAGAGAATCCGGCACGGACGTCGACGACTACATTGCGAAGAAGCGTCGTGTGAAGAAGCTCGCAGGGAACCGGATGACGGAGATGTCGAGGATGAGTTGGAGTATATGGACGAGGAGGGACCGGACGCCGTGGAGGCGGTCCGGAACTTGGAAGACGAGCCGGTTGCCAGCCGGATGTTGGTGGACGATGAGATGGACGACAGCGGATGGCCAGGGAATACCACATGGCACCGGTACCCACCGTCGTTCCCATCTCCGCATCGATCGCCGAGCGATCGACGCTCCCGTTGCCGGTCCGTCCGGTCTGTCGCCGAGGAGAAAGAGAAGGAGAACACGCCGGAATGGAGGTAGAGACGTGGCCGGCCCATCGGGAATCCGGCAGAGAACGTAAAGCCGGCCGAGGTACCGGTCAAGGTGGAGGAGAAGGAGGACGAAAATCGGGTGCAATACGAAATCGTCGAGGTTGCACCCACCGAGCCGGTCGTGGAAGAAACACCGGCTGCGACGGTCGAAGGAGGGGAAGCGGTAGTGGAGCCGAAACGGAGCCGGTCGAGCCGGTATCCCGCCGGTCATCGTACCGTGGACGAAGAAGGGCCGCAAGAAGCTGCGGATCACCACCCGCAAGATTGCGGACAAGGACGTCATCGAGATCCTCGATTCGGAGGATGAAGTACCGGTCGAGGAGGGCGGTGATGATGAAGTCGAGGGTGAAGACGGAAAGGAGCCGGATGCTCAAGATGGAGGTGAAACCGTGCCGGATTCGTAGCTACTTTGTATAATTTGTCCGTTATTTCTTGGATTTGTTTAGTAATTGTATAATGTATGTAGAATGCGAAATAAAACCGGCCGAGTCCGGATGACTCATATAGTGAATTTTGAGTGGAATTAATTATCCGGGCCGGGTTTATTCGGAAAATGTCGGTGGAAGTTGTTGATGTGTTCGGCCGCGTCAATGTCGTCCGCACTAACCCAACTGAATTGTTCATCGGTATTTTCGTAACCGAGCCACTCGACAAGGTACCGGAGTTTCGTCCGGTAGCCGGTCGAGCTTGAGTCAACAATTCTGTTTGATCTCGAAGTGTTCGTCACCGTCGATGATTTCCACGGCAGCCGGAGGTGGTTCCTCACGACCGGGGAATGGGTTCGGAAAATGGGGCTCGAGTTGAGAAACATGGAAAACCGGATGAACTTGGGAGAGTGATTTAGGTAATCGCACCTGGTAAGACGCAGTTGATGGTTTTCCGATGACTTCGTACGGACCGAGGAAAGTTTCGGTGAACTTCTTTGTCGGTCGAGTAGTGTTGATGAATTTGGTCGAAACGAAAACTTGATCACCAACAGAGATACCCGGATCCGGAGACCGGATCCGGTCGGCCGTCTCCTTGTACCGGTCGCGCGCAAACGCGATCTGTTCACGAAGGAACTGGTGGAGATCTTGTAAATCGACCGCAAAATCTTTAGCATAAGTGTTGGCGACATCGCGTTCCGGATGGACAGTAATTGCCGGATTGTATCCCTTGTTCGCGTAGAAAGGCGAAATACCGGTAGAAGCATTCGGAGCGTTGTTGAGAGCAAACTCAGCCAAAGGCAAGAGTTTGTCCCAGTCGTCCTGTTGGTACGAGCAAAAGATCCGAATGTACTGCTCGACAGTCTGGTTCATGCGTTCGGTTTGGCCGTCGGCCGAAGGATGATAACCGGACGTATAGTGCATTTCCATACTGAGGAGTTCGGCGAGGGACCGGAAGAAAGCCGAGATGAATTCCGTACCCCGGTCGCATGTGACGTGACCGGGAACACCGTGTTTGGAGAAAACGTGAAGGAGGAAGAGCCGGGCGAGACCGGCCGAGGTAATATGAACGTCGCAGGGATAAGGATGACCTGCTTGGAAGAACGATCACAAATAACGAGAATGCAATCAAACTCGCCGGAAAGGGGAAGTTGTTCAATGAAGTCCATGGATATCCACCTATATAGCCCAACTTACCAGCCTAGTTAGAAGGGGAAGTTGGTGGGGGTTCCCCCTCTAAGTAGAGAGCGTTAGCGTTAGTTCAGCGTGGCGCGTTAAAGGCGCGGTATTTAGCTTTTATTTAGCGTAGTAATAGCAATAAATACCGTTATTTATCGCTATTCGTCGGCAACGGTGGGCGGGTGTGCGCGCTTCCCATTCGCTGCCATCAAAGATCGGCGGCGACGTCGCTAAGTGCGGGATCCCGCGCGCAGCCATCACTCCCATCAATAGCGCCGCCGCGCCGCCCATCTTGTCCGTTCCGGCCCTAAAATTCACCGTAAATTCACGAAAAAATTAGGGTGCATGTGGGGGAGCATTGCTTCCCCATTGACATATAAACTATAGTATTATTTCATCCAGTATACCACTGATACTCAAATACATCAGTATTTCAATTCAGTCACAAATAACAAGCACAAGAATATAGGTATAGGGCATAGAATTGGCCGTAGATGAAGGAAAGGGAGGCAGGGAACATGAGTACGTAGTTTTGGTGATAAAAAGGGGTGAGCGGCGCGTTTGTAGACGTCGGTGTGCTTGTGAAAGTCGCACCAGGCGCGGAAGGTGGCATTTGAAGACGTCGCTATGCGCACCTAATTCCTGGGTCCCCGCTTGATGCCCGCGTCGGAGTGCTTCTTGCGCGGCTGCTTCGTGGACGCCGTGGACGCGCTGGTGGCGGCGTTTGTGCTGCCGCCCCTGGGTTTGCCTGCGTCGGAGCGCTTCTTGCGCTGCTTTGTCGCTGTGCTGCTGGCGCATTTTCACCCCCCTGACCCGTGGTCGTCGTTGTCGCTGGAGGGGTGGGCCGTGCCCGTGTCAGAGCCCTCTTTCCGCGCCTTCTTTGGCCCCCGCGCACCCTCCGCATCCTCCCCGGCTTTCCTCTTGCGCCCGCTGTCGCCCAGGTTTGTGCTCACCGAGAACACCGTGGTGCTCGCGCCGGCGGCGCCTCCCGTGGCGCTGCTGAGTCCTCCTGTGACCACGGTGCTGAGCGCTAAGGGAAACTCGTCGTCGGTACCGCGCCCTCGCTGCGATAGCTGCCGGGCAAGGGCGGCATCCCGACGGCAGCGAATGCATCCGACGACAGGCCGCTGTAGGACTGCGGCTGGAGTGCGGCAAGCGCAAGGTCGGCGGCATGCATGTCGTGCGAGGCGCCGTCGAAGCCGCTGTTGGACCAGTCGAAGGAGGGGGGGGGCAGCATGAGGTCCCAGTTGATGTTATCGAAATCAAAGGCAGGGAGGGCGCTGCTGAAGGCTGCGTCCTGCTGTGTGTTGTCGGCAGGGAGCAGGGTGGCCATGGTGCGTGCGACAATGGTCTCGGTAGATGCAGGTGCGGAGCTGGCAGCGCGCGCGAGGCTGGTGTCGGTGGGTGCAGCTGCCGAGTTGGCATCGCCGCTGCTGGTGGGTGGATTGCTGGCGCCTTCTTCTTCGTCGTCGCTGTCGTCCTCCTTGTCCGTCTCTTCGTCGCCGTCGGTCTCATCCTCTTCGTCGTCGCTTTCATCATCTTCCCCATCGTCACGAGATCCGCGCACGGTACCCTTGTCAGAGCGCTGTTTGCGCTTCTTCAGCCCCCCTTGGCGCGAAGCCGTCCATCTCCGCCGCGACTTTGTCGCGCTGGCCTCGGGTCAGCACGACCCAGCATATAGCGCCGGCCCGCAGCTTATCACGGACACTGCGTACGTGCTCAGCGGGCATTTTGGACGGGCGCTGAATTTTGACCTCCGTCGGCCATCCCGCCAGCTCCACGCCCAGCTTGTGTACGATTTCTTCTCGGTAGTTGGTATAGACCATGGCCACGGCCTTATTGTTCTTGATTTTACCTAAAGATATAGCAGTCAGCCATTGTTGCGCTTAGAAACTGGAGACGTACGAAGCCCAGCTGAAAGAAGCTCCGCGACTTCTTTCTGCACGGCGTCGGGTCATTTTTCGTGGCTGCAGAGTATTTATCAGCATGAAATCAAGGGGCAAATAAGAGATACATACCTTTGTCGCGCGTGCATGACCACTGCTCCAACAGGCGCAAGACGTCGAGCACGGGGAGCCCTAACGCCTCTTGAAAAAAGTTGCGCGTCTCGTCTGAATCGACAATGTGGGGGACAGAGGGGTCATCGGGGTGACCGCGCGTGAAGAGGGCGATCGACCTAACGCCTGTGCGCTCATATAGGTCCATTAACTGCGAGAAGGGTTAGGGAATGAAAGATATCTGTAATATAAATGACGTACGACGTCGCCGACGCGATTGGCGTTCTGCATCGCGTCTGCTGCCGCCGCCCGGTTGGTGGAGCGAATGCCGCGCTGCTTCAGCTCGCGGTGCTCGCGCAGTTGCTTGCGCAGCCTTTTTTCTTCCTCGTCCGACAAGGTCTCCTTCATTTCCTCGTAGTCATCTTTAGAGAAATTTGCGCGGATAGTCTTGAGGTCGCTAGGGTCCCCCGCTGCCAAAAAAAAAAAAATCAGTTTTGCGTTCCAAAATCTATCGACGCATCCAAATCTAAGTACCTTCTTTGGCCTTCAGCGAGAGGTCATGGATGATAGCGTTCCAGAGGCTGACCCCGCGCGTGGTCGAGTACTGCGTCCCGTTGGACAGCAGTTTGCGAAAGTGAGTAGCAGTACGATTATATTTTGTTGCCAGGGTGTTCACGAGCGTGTCTTTGTAGTCGTAGAACGCGCTCACGTCGCTGTCCTGGTTGATCCGGTCTCGGAGACGCTGCGCGCTCTTGAGCGCGTCGGTGGCCTTGGACGCGTTGCCACCTTTCTTGGACCGCTTGCGCGTAGGCTGGACGGCTCTGGCAGGGTTGCGTTTGCTGTACGTAGACACCGTGGGCGTGGGTTTACTGGAACGTGCCATTATGTACAGCGTTGACGTGATTCTTCGGCGGCGGCGGGAAAAGAGTGGTGATAGGAAAGAATAGAATGGGCGGCTTCTCACCGTCATGCTGTAAAAGCTATAAACAGAGTCACGACATGACAGAAACTGTCAGGCCGTAATCCCCCTAACTCAATTTCTAGCGCATAACTCTCGACCTAATGGGAGAGGGGTTGAGGCGCGGCTTCTACAAATTCCTGTATAAGGCAATTTGAAGAAGTCAACATCTCAATCCCTCAATCATTAGGTCTTTTGTTCGACCCTGAGGCAACGTTTTTTTTCTTCTTTCTTTCACAAAGTCCTCGCAATTTTTTTTTTCAGTTCTTGTACTATGTATATTTCATTAAAAGTACGCGTTATGCATTTATCTTATCCATGTCCTCAAGCTATCCAAAGACAAGAAAAGAGAAGGAGCAAGTGTATTCCTTTGCAAATGATAGAACAACATATGATATACCAAAAATAAATGGGGCGCGTGCAAAATCTACGCCGCCTCCTTCCTCTTCAACATCTGCGCCGCCTCTTTCTCAATGAACTCCAGCACCGCGTCTTCATCGTACGTGTAAAAAAGCTCCGCACCGGGGGTTTCCAAGAATGCGGCCAAGGCGCGGTACCGGTCGCGAAAGATGCGGTTAGTACCGCTGACGCCGAACATCAACGACCGCTCGTCGGCCCCCTTGTCGCTGGACCAGGCTTCGAACTTGGCTGCAATCGCCGCGGTGTCGTGCACGGAATTCAAGGGGCCGATTGTCGCAACCTGGCAGGGCGCGTGGTGGTTGGCAGCGTGAAAAGGAGGGATGCTGAATCGCACGCCCACCTTCTGGCCCGTGCTTGGCCCAGGCTTGATGGGCGACGGAGCACGGCGCGTCCCTTTGGTTGGTGACGCCCGCGCGACGCGGGGCTTTGGTCGGCGAAGCCGCACGCGATGCAGAGCGCGACAGGGTGGAGTCAGACGCAATGTCCACCACCGGCAGCGCGGGCCTTCCTTCGTGGAAGTGCTTTTGGATACAATCCGCATCCCACAGCCGCCGATCCCATCCCAGGTACGTGACTGAAAGATGTGCGCATCTGGATCCTGCGCCTTCAGTCATCCACAGTTGCCCTGGATGCCATTAGTAGGATAAAACACATTAAAAAAGAACAAGGCAGACGCACATGGAAGTGACGATGCCCTGCCAATCCTTGGTGATCACCCCATAGAACCAGGTGTCCTTGGACGCCGAATGCTGGACTTCATCCTCGTGTCCGGGATCCGGGAGGAAAACAGGCGTGCAGGTGAGAGGAGGTGCGGACATGGTAGTAGAAGAACAAGAGTGGTCACGCGGAATTGATGCGAAAGTCGTCTCATTCAATGCGAGACTCAAAAAAACAAGTCAAAAAAATATTAGCAAGTCAAAATATATATTTGCAATGGTATCTACAGCGCATATATAAGTTGCGTGATGACCCCCGTGCTCAACCCAGTCTGTAGACTGGGGGCAGGTACACATACATCCAGGACATTCATCTTCCCCGCATTTCTTGCACGTCGGGAAGAAATGCCCACCATCATGCTCAATCCACACCTGTGACTCCATACACATACAGGCGCAGCGGGCAGCGCATCTCCACATTCGAGGCAGGGCGGTGGGGCAGTGGTGCGCGGCTTGATGTGTCCTGGAAAAAGGGGGACTCCGAACGGCGTCGGTGACGTTCACCGCGGGAGTCGTCGTCGCTCAGGGACCCTTCGTTGTTGCTGACATGCCGGTGCGCACGTCCTTCATCGGGGTTGACTTGGCAGCCGCAGGAGGAGCGGTACGCGGAGTGCTTCGTGACCAGGCCGAGACTTGGTTTTGTGGGACGTGATTCGCCGCGGCACTGAGACTTGGTAGTCGGCTTCGAGGTGTTTTTTTTTCTGCCCATTGTTTAGCCGGGTAGCACTAGCAGTGAAATGCACCAGACAAAGATTGGCGCACCTGAGCAAACGTTTTGCAGCATTGGCTGCGCGTTCCTCCTCTCCCTTCCTGCGAGCCCAGTGTATCAATATGAGCAGAGGTAGGGTATTTTTTGCTTACTTGTCACGATATTTCTCTGAAGCCTCGCGCGCCTTCTTTGTATACTGCGCCTTGGTTTTGTAGTCTGCTGCCGCGATTTCGGCTCGTTTCTTCACGCAGGGAGTGCGAATGAGAGCCATCGACGCACCACGGAATAAGACCCACCGTTGCATCCGTAGGCGCGCAGCGGCGCGGAGGACTTCAGCATTTCTGGACATATAGATGTGAAGTGAAGACGTTGTAGAGGTAAATACTGCTTACCTTTCTGCATATCGTTGAAGGCTCTCTTGGCGGCGCTGGAGCCTGAGCACCGGGTCCAGGGGTTTGCGGCCGCGTGCCATTTGATGCCAGACCCAGAAAGAAGAAGTCGCGAGGAAGTGGGAGTGGAAGTGGAATGAAGACAGACCAAGATCACGTACTGATCAATGTTTGAGATTCAGAGCTGACGCGAAATCAGTTCGCGATGAAATTTATATATTGATTATGGGACGCCTGCTTTGAGGTGTAGCCCTTGGATCAATTCACGAGGGATTATGAACGGTCCCAAGATGCAACAAAGTAACATTTTTGGATTTTTGACTCCTAAAATTACATCGAAAGAGCGTATGCAAGTCAGTTCGCGACATAAATGAGTTCGCGATAAAATATCGCTAGTTGACAGCGGCAGTCATTGAATTGTGAGGCCAACAGTGGGGGGGGGGAAAGAGGTCTATTCTTTTACTAATAATTCTTCTAGGGTACTAAACAAATCCACGCCCATCTGCCAACGTGAGGACTTGAGCTCCATCATCCGTACATACTCCGCTGGGTCTGCGGCCGCCAATTCTTCCTCCGTGCGAAAGCCATTGTCGACGTAGCGGAAGATCCCTCCAGCACTGAACTGAGTGAAAGAAATTCGTTTGTCTCCCGCTTGAACGGGGACATTCGAGTGCGAAAGGGTGGCGGAGGGGATAAGGACGAGGGCGCCGGGGGGAAACTCAATGACGAGCATCAAATCCCACAGGATGAGATGCCCGCCTCTCGTCGGATCGAAGGGCCCCGCTGCCTGAATTGCACACCAGCCGAAGGGTAGATTGAGGACGTCGCGGTGTTTGAAAGTCCAGACGTTGGGCCCGAAGTTGAACGCGGCGCAAGAGAATACTGATCGGGGGAAGAGGCGGCGGAGATGGGGGAGTTCCCGGCGTAGGTCCCTGTCGTGCTCGTGGTAGTATTTGTACAGGCGCGGCGCCCACATTGCGAACGCCGCTGTGATGTAATCAGGTTAGGGGTATGCAATATAGACAAGGAGGCGTACCGCTTGCAAAGGTGGCCATGCGGGCGATGTCGGGGTTCCCCAGCAGGCGGTCGGCGAGGTCGTCGTAAGGGGACCGTAGCCACGAAGGGGCTGTCTGCCCTTTGCCGTACGAGATGCCGACGTTGATTGCAGCAAAGAGGCCGCGTCGGTGCTTGTACATCGGGGCTGGGAATCGTGCCCCATGCCTTCGCGGGTGATCGCGTCGTAGGCGGCGGCGACGGAGGCGGCGTATTGGTCGCGGCGAGGCTGGCCAGCAAGGACGGCGAAGATGCGTCCATGTATGTCGACGAGGGGTTGGGGGTCACTGCATACGTGGTGAGGGGTGCGCAAGGAGGGGCGAGTAGGATATGCACTAGCCGTTCCACTTGACCAAATGAAATCCCATGGCAAGAAGCTCCGTCAGCGTGCGGGCTTTTTTGCTTCCGTATCTCTCTGTCTTCTTTCCCTCGGCCTTCGCCCCGTATGCGCCGTGCGCGGCTGGGAGGGCCGCTGTATCCAGGCCTGTCTGTATGGGAGTCGCGGGTGCAACATGGTCTCGCATCGTTGACGCGCGCGGGACTTGGCCCTCGGTGGCAAACTTTCGCGCACGTTTGGCAGCACGCCGGCCGTGGCTTTTCTTGTGCTTGCCAGTGGCTACGACGTCTTCAAAGGAGGGGGTGCGGCGGCGTTTGGTCGGCGCAGGGGGGGAGACGTCGTCGACTTCGTTGTAAGGATCAGAGGGGGGAAGCGGGGGGTACACGTCGTCGACTTCATCGAATGGGTCCAGCGGTGGCGGTGGTGGGTGCTGGTCGTCAACATCGTCCCAGTTGTCGTGTTCCTCATGATCCCCCTGGCCATCACCCTCGGAGGCTAGCGAGTCGCGGAGAAGAGGACCGAGGTCGAAGTCTGCGAATTGCATCGCCGTAACGTCTGGGGTGCTATACGGCGAGAAAGTGGTTCCTCGACGCGTCTGGGGGGGTATTCAGCAGCTGTAAGCGCATGGATATGCAGCACTCGCCTGTTTTGACGGAAACCAGAGCATTGAGCCTCCTGAAAAAAAGGAAAAACGCGTCAGAATGGTTTGGGTGGCATTTATATCCCTGAGGCTTTTATTGGGAGGTTGGCTGCTGCGTCCCGGGTTTGAGTCTTCAGACAGCCAATGCAGCCCTTTATGCCTCAGAAAAGGAAAGGAAAAAAAAAACCTACCGAGGGATTCACAATCGATGAGACGCGTCGAGTTGGTGGTGGCGAGAAAGAAGAAGTGACAAACCCCCACGTGATCGAGTCACATCACTTCTCGCGGCCACCTGCTCAGTCAACACTCACCGATGGCGCATGTCCCCAGAGCCGCCCGCACCAAGAACCGCGTCAGCGCAACTTCGCTGTCGTCGAGTGTGCATCTCGGGGCCTCTTCCCGAAGTGATGGCAGCGGGCGGCCGCACAAGATTCGCAAGACCCTCACAGCGGCACAAATTCTATTGATGAAGGCGGAGGATGAGCAGCGGGAAGCTGAGCGTCAGCGAAGTACGTCGCAGTCTGTGCCTCCGTGGTGTATTTACCTAATGTTTTTTTTTTTTTTTTTCGCAGACTTATCCGAGGAGCAACGTCGTGAAGAGAATCGCCTGCGAGATATGCCCGAATCGTTTGACGACAATGGCGGTGGTTATGAGGACGACGTTCTACATGGTCGAACTACAGCTGCAATTAGCCACGCAGGGGAGGCACTGACCCCCGAGGACACCGTACGCGCCGACGAGGATCTACTGGAAGGACTGCGTGCAAATCATCGGTGGGCTTGGACTTTTAATTCTGAGGGGTTATGGCTAATTTTTTATTTCCTCAGAAAGGTCTTTGGACGCTACACTGACACGCGTACGCGAAGAGACCGCACCCAAAAGCAGGTCAACGCATTTGCAGCGCAAATGAAGCCCATGATGGACGCTTACCTCGAATGGAGCTCTTCCACGCGCGGGGGGCTGGACGAGTACGAGCCGCCGCTGGACGACATGGTGCAAGAAACACGAGACGTCCTCGTGGTAGATATGTTTTGTACGCCGACTGGTTTTATTCAGCTTTGAGTAGCCGCTGACTTTTTTATTAGCTGCAACCCATCGTGAGCTTGCTTTGCTTGCGAGCGACCACTACGTCGCCTCAGCATGCATACGCCGTGGCTGGATGCCCACGGCTCCGTTTGTCCCCACCGTCGTCATCACACTACGCGCACTTGAGGTTTATCGTGTCACCCACCTCCGCTGCCCCGCCTCGGTATTCAGGCCTTCGTGCGGGCGCTGTGCGACATTCACGGCGTCGCCCCGTGCCCCTGGTTAGCAAGGCAGTTTTCAGTTGCCTTTGACGTCTATCTCGCCATTCGCGCGGCAGTGGATAAGCGCGTGCAAGTAGCACTCGGGCGTGACACGCCGAACTGGCGCCTGAAGAACGCATGCCCAGCGTGCCTTTACAAGGTTGAAGGGGAACCAATGCTGGACATCCCATTCATGTGCACCATGGATGGGAACAACTCCCTTTCGCGCTTCGAGTTGCGGGAGCGCGAGCAGATTAACGCGGATGGAACCACGGTGCCGGGCGCGTTGAAGGAGCGATTGGATGATCGCATGGCGCCTGGGGACTACTACCTACCGCGGAGCGAGGTGGATAAATGGGCGAAGGACGGCATCGACGATCTCATGAAGGGTTTCTACGCGGACGTCGACGACGAAGAGGATGGGTGTGCGGAGCGGTGGCAGAATATGAAGGAGGAGGTAACGGCGCGTGCGTGGGGGATGTACGACGAGACGGGAATCTTCCCCGCACTCTGCAGACATGGGTTTGTATTGATCGTCGTGGACATGGTGAAGAGCGGGGAGCTGTGAGTTTTTCCCCTTTTTTATTTATTGCTTATGCTGATGTTTACATTCTAGCTCTAAGTATGGGTTTGCAGTGACAAACCATCTAATGCGCGTCTTAGGCGAGATCGCGGACGGATACGACATCGGCTGCAAGTTTGGCAAGATGGTGAGGCTTCACCCGCGCCTCAAGAAACTCGCCGCCGACAACAATTTCCGAGCCTTGGTTGGCGCGTTCCATGGCCACGGCCACAACCGCCGCTGCCAGCTCATCAACCTTACGACCTACGTGAAGGGTGTAGGCTTGGAGCCCCTTGAGGGCTGCGAGTCTTTTTTCTCCAAGTCGAACGCCCTCGCGTCCACCACCCGCTATTCAAGCCGCTTCCACCGACAGCAGGCGATTACGACGTACATGAGGCATACAGATGCATTCGACACGTATCAAAACCTATGTGAGTTTCTTTTCCTCCTCTTGACGCTCCCTCTTCCTGACTGATCTCTACCCTTAGCACTCCTACTCTGCAACAGGTACCGACGTGCATTAGGCATCAAGTCCACGCTTCAGGCGCTGGAGGGCACAATGCGGGAACTCGGCGTCAACACGCGGCTGGAGTTCGAGCAGTGGCTCGAGAAGGAGAAGGCCCACCTGCGGACGCTCTCGAAGGAGCCGCTGCAGGAGACCCTGGAGATGGAGTATTACCAGAAGCTGGTAAATCTCCAGGATGTAGAGTACGTATTGTTCATCTCCCGCCCTTTCGCACCCTCTGACCCGCGCCTCTTAGACAACGCGTCGCAGCGATACTCGGGGTACAAGCACCCTTCATCACGGAGGCCCACAGCAGCTACGCCCAGGCAGCACAAGCAACGCGGCGCGTAGAGACACAGCGTCGACACGCGCAGGAGCTGCAAGTGAACACGCTCGCGGCGGTTCACGACCTCGAGCTTCGGCTCGGGGTGGAGTCTCGTTGGGTGGAGGGCGACGAGAGGTGGGTCGCAGCCGCGGCTATGGTGCGCAGACGCCGTTATCAGCGAGCCCTCGACAACCTCGAGGGTCTGATCATTGCGCGCGTATTTGAGCTGGGGAAATGCCATATGCCGGAGACTGGTGAGTCGTACCGTACGGGTGGGGTCAATTACTGACCTTTTCGCAGGATATAAGTTACGCAAGCACATAGCCAAAGCGCTGCAGGCGCGCTCGAAAGCAGTGAAGACTGCAATCACCAGCTATAATGCTGCGGCTGAGGCCATGACGCCGCAGATGCCGACACTCGACTGGGAGCAAGTCGTCGAATACGCCTTCCTGTCCGACTTCGACCTCCTGCGAGAAGGGAGAGAAGATATCCGAGAGGAGCCGTGGGCCCTACCTGCTGGCCGCGCCGCCATGGACCAACACTTCAAGCTTCTGCGCGCCGACGAAGAGATCCAGCGGCTCAACGTGGAGATCAGGCGCTTCGTCACGTACATACACGACGAGGACGAGTTTCTCGGCCGCGAGAGCCAGCGTCTGCAGGAGGAGGGGGAGCTGGCGCTGGCTCATCAAGTGGTCTTGCTGCGCTCGGAGCGGTCTCGGTTCACGCCGCTCCACATGTCGCGGCTCGCCGAGCTGAGCAAGCTCCGCGGGTTCACGGGGAGCATCTCCCCGGGCGTCAGCTTGTGCAGGGAGCGGCATGTCCCGGTGACGAGGGAGGTGGTGATTCGCGCAGTCTCCCCACATGCGCGCGTGCCACCGCCTGGAGCCGACGAAGAGCGCAACGAGGGCGATGACGACGGGGATGATGACGAGGACGGCAACCTGGCCGCCGCCTTCACGAACATTGTGCGTATCTCGTCTGACGAGAACGTCGCAGCTGCGGATCTGTAGGGCTGTCCTTGGGCTTTGACTTATATCAATCAGACTTTTGCATGGGTAATATGGCTTCATTTCATTGTATTACTATGGAAGAATATACCCTAATTTTTGCGCGAATTTATGGTGAATTTTAGGGCCAGAACGGACAAGATGGGCGGGCGCGGCGGCGCTATTGATGGGAGCGATCGCTGCGCGCGGGATCCCGCGCTTAGCGACGTCGCCGCCCATCTCTGATGGCAGCGACGGGCGAATGATGGCAGGCGCGCGTGCCCGCCCACCGTGGCCAACGAATAGCAATAATTAACGATATTTATTGCTATTACTCCTCTAAATAATAGCTAATTACTGCGCCTTTAAAGTGCCACGCTAGATTGACCCTAACGACCTCTACTTAGAGGGGGAACCCCCACACACTTCCCCTTCTAACTAGGCTGGTAAGTTGGGCTATATAGGTGTGGATATCGAATGCCAAGGACGAAGAGGAATCGCAAGAGGCTTCAGCAGACCATAAGGCCGATGCCGAGGAGCCTTGTTGCGCTTGCAGACAATACATGACTTGCAGTACTTCCGGACGAACGTCCGGAGTTCCGGCCAAGTGTATTCTCGTCGGACGAGGGCTAGGGTGCGGTTCTGCCTGAAGTGACCGGACAGTATGTGATCATGCATATGTTGAAGAACACGTACTCGCAATGCTTCCGGAGCGTTACCGGTAACAATAGGAACCCAAATGTGCTCGTCGTACCTGAGCATACCGGATGAGTTGATGGTCCAGCGCGAAGGTTGACCGGATGAAGCGGCAGTAGTGCCGGCTACACCGGCCGGATCGTCGGTAATGTGTGACTTGATGTCGGCGTGAAGCTGCTCAACATCCATAACGACGGTGGCTCGAAGAACGATTTCCTCGAGAAGAGAGGCTCGGAGTGACGCGGAAAGTTGATCTTGGGTAAAAATCGGCCGAAAATTTTGAGGATTCAACCGACCATAGGTCCTATCCCCCTCTTTAGGGTAGACGTCCCATTGTCTAGTTAACGCGTCGGGTTTGCCCCCGAGCTTACCCGGTCGGAACCGGATGACCATATTGAAATGGCAAAGGTACTCGGACCACCGGACTTGGCGACGGGTAAGTACCTTAGTCGTCGCGAAGTATTCCAGGTTCTTGTGGTCCGTGACAACGTCGACCGGTAAGGCAGATCCTTCGAGGTAATGACGCCATTGAGTAAAGGCATCGAAGATTGCCAAGAGTTCCTTGTCATGCGTGTCGTAGTTGAGTTCCGATGGCCCGAGGGACCGGGACCGGAACGCAACCGGGTGGATTTCGCCATCGTCGCCAACGATTGAGAGGATCGAGGTGATGGCGTAGTCGGAAGCGTCGGTTTCGACAGTGATCTGCCGACCGGGGACCCAGTGGTGCAAAACTGGGGCTTCCGTAAATGCTCGTTTGAGCGTGTTGAAGGCCGTTTGACATTCGGCCGACCAAACCCACCGGACGTTCGACCGGGTGAGCCGGGTGAGCGGAATGGTGATATCTGAATAATTCCATATGAACCGGCGATAAAAGTTACAGAAACCAAGGAAAGATTGAATATCTTTAACTTTCCGAGGTAAAGGCCAGTCCACGACAGCCGCAATCTTCTCCTGAGACATCCGGAAGCCGTCTGGCGAAAGGATGTAGCCGAGATATTCGCATGTGGTGATACTGAATTCACATTTCGGAAGTTTGCAGTAAAGGCCAGCCTCACGCAACCGGCGGAGTACTTCACGAACATGAGCCGTATGAT
This sequence comes from Mycena leptocephala, assembly GCA_029378395.1. Lineage (NCBI taxonomy): Eukaryota > Fungi > Basidiomycota > Agaricomycetes > Agaricales > Mycenaceae > Mycena > Mycena leptocephala. Next base: position 12,649 of record JARJLF010001674.1, on the reverse strand, counting down.
CAGCCGGATCGTCAGAGTACACGAGGATGTCATCCAAGTATACGATGACGTTCACGTCCAACAAATCGGCGAAGATGGTGTTCAAGAAGCGCTGAAAAGCGGCCGGCACGTTGGTGAGGCCTTCCGGGACGACCCGGAACTGATACGAGCCATAGTGAGTGCGAAAAGCAGTTTTCGGTTCGTCACCGGGAGCAATCCAGAGGAGATGATAGGCATGTCGGAGATCGAGTTTGGTGTAAATGCGTGCCTTTCCAGGCACGTCAAGGAGATCCGCAATAAGTGGAAGCGGATACCGATCTTTCTTAGTGATCCGGTTAAGTCCCCGGTAATCGACGCAAAGCCGGAGAGAGCCGTCCTTCTTTTTGGCGAAAAGGATTGGAGCTCCATGACTCGAACGAGAAGGGTATATAAAACCCGACTTTAAATTCTTGTCAATAAAGTCTCAAAGAGCACCTAACTCAGCTTGGGAAAGGGAATAGACATGTCCGACCGGAGGAAGTTCGCCTTCTGCAGTTTCGATCTTGAGATCGAACTCTCGATGAGGAGGAAGATTATAAGCTTCCTGCTCAGAGAATACGTCAGCGAAGTCATGATATTCCGGAGGCAAACCGGTAGTGTCCGGTTGACCAGTTGAAGCGGCACGAGCTGTCGCTTCTTTGGACGGAGTCGCACGCAAGGTATACTGAACAGTATCCTTGTCTCGAATAATGGCATGGTAAGCCGCGGCAGAAACCAGCGACACGGGTGGAGCGGTAATGAACGGTCGAGGCGCAAAGGCCTCAGGAGTGTCCATAGAAGGACCGGAAGTGTCCATCGAAGGACCGGGAACCGGCGGAGTTGTTACCATCGGTGTAGGCGCGTCAGCCGGATAAACCGAAACCGAAGGCGCCTCGTCCGTAACCGGAGCAACCGAAACGGGAACCGGCATAGTAGCCGGTGGTGTCGACAAGGATAGACCAGAGGTATTGGTTCGGAAAGTGATAGTGGCGTCCGACCAGTTAATCAACGGATTAAAGCGGTGAAGCCAATTGTATCCCAGAACCAAGTTGCAAGGAGAATCGAGACGGGTAACGAAGAAGTCCTGGAGGTGGACATCGCTGGAAGGGAACCGGATGAGTAGCCGAAGCTTCCGGTTAATGATAGAAGAGGAGCCATCAAGATACCGGAGCTTAACCGGAGGAACCGCGTACGGGACAAAACCATATAATTTGCAGATAATCATAGACAAAAAACAATGAGACGATCCGGAGTCAATGAGAGTCCGTAAGCGGGAGTTGAATCCCGCGGCAAGCGATGATATACAAGACGGAGGAATGGTTGAACATTCGTCCGGAACGGAGATATTGGACCGGACGAGGGAGGATTCAAGATCGACATAAAGGGCATTAGTAGAAAGAGTGGACGCGTTGAGACGAACCTCAGGAAGCTCCCCGGAGTCAACGCAACTCGGACCGGGAGTGGAGGATTCCGAGCTGCTGTCTATTTTTTTGACTCGGAGGACTTGTCGCCCTGAGAGTTCGACGCTTGACCGGATTGACCGGTCGAGGACTCGGTAGAAGCGGCTTTCGCCTGAGCCTCCTGCGGACGCTTTTTACAGTCCTCCGCAGTATGACCACTACCTCCGCAAAACATGCAGAGTCCGAGTTTCCTCCGGCGTTCACGTTCTTCCGGCTTGAGTTTCCCGTGGCTATCAAGCTTATCGGCGTAAGGCTTACGCTTCGGCTTAGAAGTGTCAGCAGCTTTACCGGCAGCGCCAGCTCCGGGATTCCCAGCCTGCTTTCCGGTGCCTTTCGCCCCGGAAGCAGGTGCCGGAGAAGGGTTCTTGTTGGAAGCCCCCTTCTTTCCACCGCCCTGCCCACCAGAGGGTTTTCCGGTACGGCCACCAGTACCGGGCGCATTGCCGGCACCGGCTCCACCTCCGGAGCCTCTGTCGCGATCCCGTTCGCGCTCCTTCTCGCCTTCGCGCTTCCAATACTGGGCGTCGATGAGCCGGGCAACGGATTTAACCCCAGCTAAGGAATTGACGTAGGCATGATGTACCATGTCATCCTTGATCCGGCGAGGGAGACCCTCATAAAACTGATGCCCGAGGGCGGGATCGCCCCACTGGGTGAGAAGCGCGAGTTGGTCGAATTCGATGACATAAGTCGCAATCCGGTCGCCATGTTTCATGCGACAGAGCCGGATGTGATCTTCAGCGTCCCCAACCGGATCGTGCGGACCGAAGTTCATGGTAAGCTCCTGGATGAAGACCGGAAAGTTTCCGTCCCACGCCGGAACGGAAGTCGGATCATACAGATTGGGAGCGAACCATTGCTGAGCAGTACCCCGAAGATAAGAAATCATGAAAAGGATTTTGTCATCATCGGTGGGGAAATCCTGCGTGCGTTCGGCGAAATGAAGATAGCACTGGGTGAGGAACGGGTTTAATTTGGCCGGTCGGAACCGTCAAAGGTGTCCGGATTCCGGAGATTCGACTTTGTAGAACGAGGAGCCGAAGTGTGCCGATTCCAAATGTCGACGGCATCCCGGAACGAGGTTAGAGTCTGAATGAAAAGACGCTCGTTGGGATCCGGAGTCGGGGCCTGGCGGGCAGGACCTGCCGGGCCACCTCCGCCGCCTCCTCCACCACCACCACCACCTCCACCCGGAGGCCGGGCGGACCGGGTGGTCCCGAGGACCGGGCGGGCCTTCAGGGCCGGGCCCGGAAGGATCAGTTGGATGAGGAGGTTCATCGTCCCACCGTTATCATCGTCATCATCTCCTCCATCAGAAGGATGAGGAGGAGGAGGAGTACCAGAATTGAAGGCGGAAGGATTGGAGAGCGTGGATGCTCATCTGCAGAATCCTCCGGAACTTCCTCGAACCGGGCTCAAGAATGGGCCCAGTTTCCACAATAATAGGTCGAGTTCGAATCAGATGAGGAGAACGGGGTATACCGTTGGGTTTTCGGGTGTCCGGGGCGTAGTGACGAAACCCAGAACAGTGACCGGAGCAACTGTAGGACGATCTGGCATCGACCGGCGAACAGTAACGCTGGGAGGAATCGGAGTAGAAATGGGACCAGCCAGGTACGTGGAAGCAGGCTGAGCCGCTCCAAGAGTCTGGGCCGGAGGGGAAAGAGGAACGATTTGGCCGAAGAGCCGAGAATTGCGTCGTGGATCACGCTGGCCACGAGCTGAAGAGGACGTGCCAGGAAGCGTGTGATCACTATAATGAGACATGAATCAGCCGAGATAGGTGAGTTTGATAATACTGTTATATCCCGAGTCGAGGTCGGATGACCGGATGCCGGCCGGTCGTTCGGAAGCCGGTTACCGGAAGAAAGTACCGGACGATAACAAGGTGACCAGTCGGCCTAGGGAAGACGCAAGCACCACAAAAGAGGTGTATAGGGTGAGCGTTACTATCTGGCCAATCGAGCGGAGAGGATAAGAGGTAGACGTCCGGATGAAGTCCGGACGAGAGGACTCAAGGAGCCAAGCAGAGGATAAGAGGCTAAGCACGTTAATTATCAAACTGAGGAATACAGCATAGTACATAGGGTTTATATACTAGACATACGTGTCACTACTATAAGTAGTAATGTCAAAGCAAAGTCCAAATAAGGAGATAGAAGTTAGAGTCGGACAAAGCGACATCTAAATGTAGAAGTAAGAACCATGTGGACCTACGGATAAACGGGAAACGCTCAGTAATCCTTCATTGCGTAAAAACCCGTTCCGAGCGGCAACCGGATGAACGACTGGCTGCCGGATACCGGAAGAGTGGCCGGTCCAGGATGAATGTCGGCTGAAAGCCGGACATGGTTGCACGGATATAACACCTCCGAAGTACGATGGGTTAAGTTTACAAGGGATAGATCTTTAGATGGGTGGGCAGGATCTGTTATTTTACAGGCTTTCAGCACGGAGCACTGAGAAGCCTTGGTGCGCTGGGGGATACAGAGTTCGTTCCTTTTCAGCCTTCTGGGGTCCGATAACTCGGTTGCGTATCCTATACAGGCTCCTATCGAGGGAGGACGGAAAGAGTCACGGATAGAGTCACGTTACTTCTTCCGGGTGTTTGCTCTGTGTAGTGGGTAGGGTTTTCTGAGCTGTGGTTTTATTTCTCCGTTGTGATCTTCTTCTCCGTTTAATGTGCGGGACCTTGGGGCCTGTTTTGAATGTTGTAGCCTAAACTCCGCTATTCCCTTCCTTTGGGACCCCTTTCTTTATGTCTCCGCTTGAACCTCGAGGCAAGATATTCGCTGACGAGGTGACCGTGCCGGTTGGTAGATGGCTATGGGTACTGGATTTCTCCGAATTATCCCAAGTCAAAGACCGTTTGCCTTCCGATACTACTCGGTCGGAACAGTTACACGCTAACAGAAATTGTGTTGCTGGCTGTTTTGATACCACTCCACCTTCGGTATGTGGCGTTTTATTGTTTTCAGGAGCTCCTATACGACCTGGTCCTTTTTCTGGTTGGAGTTCCCTACCAGAAGCGACTGATTGGCCACTCCTTGCGCTCCGGGTCTTGCTTTAACCTGTACTTGTGGTACTTCGGTTTGGTGTCCATCTCGTGTCCGAAGACGGAGGAAGAGTTCTTTCTCGGCTTGTGAAAGCCTTAGGAATTTAGGTGGGGAAATACAAGATGCCATTCTCGAATAATACGCTAGGTTTTTATACTCTTTGCCCAGCCACCGGCACATCGTCCCGACATGCGTTCTTCATTCTAGACACAGCCCTCAGCCCACAAGGTAGCTCCTACCCCCTTTAGGCCTGAAGGAGTCCACTTTCCTCCTCTCCTTTGCTGGTGGAGCGCCCTTTGACGGAAGTACTCCTATAACGTTGTCATCAGCCTGGTCAAGCTCCTCTCGTGTTGTAGACCCCGTTTCTCCTTTGTCCTGTTACTTTTCCCCGAGTTGGACAGCTCCTTTCCAGTGCAGAGACCTTTTTACAGTGCAGTTCTTGAGTCGATCGAACCCTTTCACTGCGGAATTCATCCTCTTGTTGCATTGATATTGTTCTCGCTCTGTTTCACCCATTCCTTCTTGTCGGAATTCCTTCCCTCGTCATATCGGTACCATTCTTGACTTGGTTGGCCTACCCCTCCCTGATGGAGTTCGTCTTCTCGTCATATTGATACCATTCTTGACTTGGTTGGCCTATTCCTTCTGGACGGAGTTCGTCTCCTCGTCATATTGATACCCTTCTTGACTCAGTTGTCCTACTCCTCTTTGACGGCCATTCTTCGAGCTCCATATCCATACCCTACTCGTCCTATAACCAGTTTTTATCGTGTTCGGCGCCTGGCTCGGCTTCGCCGGTGAGGTGAAGCTGAGCGAGGCGAAGGGGAGCGAGGCAAGGCGGAGGTGAGGCGAGGTGGAGGGGAAGTGCGAGGCGGAGGGGAATTGCGAGGCGGAGGAGGAAGCGCGAGGCGGAGGAGGAAGCTCGAGGCAGTGAGCGGGCGCGCAGGAAACGGCGAGCAGGCGTGGGCATGCGGAAAACAGCGAGCGGGCATGCGGGAAACGGCGAGCGGGCGTCGCAGCAGAAATGCGAGCGGGCGTGGGCATGCGGGAAACAGCGAGCGCGCAGCGGAAATCGCGTAGCCATGCAAAGGGCGCTCGTGCAAATGGAAGTGTGACGGTGTAGCGCGGCGTAGAAACACGAAAGGGGGCGCGGACGCGAGAACAGGGAATTCTGTGCGAGCGGAGCATTGTACGGTCTCGTATGGAAGTGCGGATTTGCCAGTGACACCTTTACCAACACTTATGTCGCTGTGTCTTATTGAGAGTTCCGCTGGCGTTTTTATACCGCAATCCTTTATGTCCATTTTGAAGGTGTCCAATTTGAAGTTATGCTCTGCCATCCGTCCGTACTATTGTTTCAGTCTCCTCTTTTCTCCTTGTTGCGCATTTGGGCGGTTGCCAGAGTTGACACACAGTGGAGGCTCACACTGTGCTGGCGTTACGCTCTTGCAAAGCGTTCGCACTGCCATTTTCAGCTTGGATATGGATAATGTAGGCAGTTCCCTGCCCTACCTACTTCCCCTCTTAACGGATGTCCACGTGTTGGATCTGAGGAGGAGTGCTGGGATGTATGTCCTGGATACAATCAAGAAACAAATCGGAGAGGGCACAGGTCCCTTTGCCCCTCGCTGAATTGTATCCTCGTTTCAGACCAAACAACGCTCTCCAAGCTCGAGGAAATCTTGCTCCATCGCAAGGCCGAAAGATTCAGTGCAAATTGCGTAGTGGTTTATCCTTCCCCAACCAGTACTCTTTCAGGATTGGGATGTCGCATTCTCCATGAATTTCGTGCTGTGGAAGGGAAATTGGACAATCACGCCGTATCAGTTGGAAGTTTATTCGAGGTCTAGACATTTCAAGTAATTGCCAGTGTGCAGAATACCATATTGTTTCCGGAAACGAAGTATGAAACAGATATAGTTTTGCCAGCTTGCATTCATGTCAGAGGTGTCAGTAAGATGTTCACAAAGCGCTACAGTTGCAGGTGACGCCGATTCAAAAGAGGACATTGAATTGAAAGCTTGTAGCAATTGTTTACTAGGAGCGTTATGGTTCCGATAAAAGCGTAAAGAAACACGCGTGACAAGACAGCAATCCGAGGTCTTGATTTATGGAGGTCACGAGGCATCGTAGAACATCGACACATGGTGAGACAAAGGCCAACCAGTCCCAAGAATGTGCATCGCTGTCAGCCTTGTAGATTTTCTGTACAACGCAGAAGCATCTCAGCACAATCACATAATATGACGAGACGACGGCTGACCTTGATCCACAGATTCAAGTGCTCCTGGACGAGATCTACCTCTACAAACACGTTGGCTTTGCCGGTGGGACACAGGAGCCAGTTGTGCAAGATAGTGTGGCTATTGATGCAATGAGTATACACGTCAATAGGACAACAATAATAATAAAAGACGCACCGGAGTCCATCTGACCACACATTGACAATATTGTGCAAGACATATAGCATCTCGTGGGCATACTTGGTGTACCCATTCCCTCGATATGTGAACGCGAATAACTTGAGGACAAGCACTATGCGGCCTGAGTCACCAGCCTTGATGGTGTCGGCAAACTCGCGAGTCAAAAGCGCGTCGCGGATGAACAGGACTGCATTCTCGAAGACCATGTCGCCTTTCTTGATGTGTGGTGGATGGTCCTTCTTTGGGGCCGCAGTGGATTTCTTCTGGCCCTTTGCCTTTGCTGCAAGTTCTGCATCTCGACAGTGCTCTTCTGGTACACGAAGCTCGCAGAGCTCTTGGACTCGGTTGGCATTGGCAAATTGGGCATAGATCTTCTCTGCATGTCCGACTAGTGTAGCCCAAGAATCACAGTTTGCCGTGTACTCTTCCAGGGACTTTGTCTTTGAGACAAGAAGGAGGCAGTGAAGGATCCGTGCATACAGTGAGACCATGATCAGGTCGCGGCATGTCCAGAAGGGTGGTAGGGAGGTGAGAGTGATAGGATAGGTAGGCGGTCAAGGACCGTGTTATGAAAACCAAGACTGCCTGGACTTCTGAAGCCTGCGCTGGGCTTGCTGAAATGTGTATGGAGGATGCCATGGCAGTCTGCAATCTTTGCGTGAAAAAGACCTGGCATGAGCACAATGTGTTTCCATGCTTGAGCACCAGATTTGTCATGATTTGCTCTTTTCCACATTCCCCAAATTCATTCCAATAACCCGGCGACCACGCAGACACTCACCAGGTTATACCTCGGGATGCACCTATCGTACTCCCTTCCTTCACCACATTGTTTTTCCTCCGACATCATGCTCCAAACCCCTCGATCGCCCTCATCCCTGATCGGGTTATTTCACCTTGATCATTTGCAACCTCAATCGTATTTCAACCTGATCGCATTTCAACCGCGATCGTATTTCAACGATGCGACTGTTATTTCCAACAGACTCCTTGGTGACCGGTAGTCATTACTACACCTTGCAGTATATAACCCTAGGATAGGTAGTTAGGCTCTTTACACTATTCTTTCTAGTCTATTCTCCAGAGCTCAATCTACCGCGTTTTTACCTATCCTCTTGTATCGCCCAGCTGCCCACATTGCAGTAACCCCTGCAGTGAGGCCCTGTGCTGACAAAAGAATAGTGTCAACCTACCGATGACTCGACTGGACGATACAATGAACAACAACGAATTTACCATGCCAGACCCCAGAGTCTTTGAGATCCAGCCTGAGGACCAGCGCTCGGCGCTCTTGTACCAGCAGGCCCTCAAGTCTCACAACGAGGCCTGCACACTCCACGAGACCCTCGCTGGGCTGCAGGGCCAGCTAGGGGATGCTCGCGCCCAGCTGCTACAAGCCGGGGACAAACGGATTGAGCAGAACAAGCTGCTGAGGGAGGCCATGAGTGCGCTCCGCAACGCGGCCAGTGACCGCCGCCCCTCTCTCGGGACATCTGGGGAGGTCAAGGTCAACACCAAGCAGCCCTGGGTTGCTGCCCCGCGTACGTTCAATGGGGATTCCGAGCAGGTGGACCAGTTCTTGGCGGATTGTTGGCTGAACTTTAACGGCAACACCACCTACTCCACAGACAGCACAAAAATTACCTTCGTGCTCTCCTGCATGATGGACGGCTCTGCCTCGCAATGGGCCAACAACGTCGTGTTGGCCATGCAGACCCAGGATGCGACCGGATCGTACTCCACCTGGGCGGACTTCCGCCTCGCAGTCCTTGAAGCGTTCAAGGGCGGTGCGCAAGTCGAGATTGCTCAGGCGAAGATGGAGAAACTCTGCCAGGGCAAAAGCATGGCCATGGAATATTTCACCGTGCTCGACTCCCTCAATAAGATGGCGGCGTACGACAAAGTCACCCTCATCCAATTGCTCAAGCGCGGCATCAATGACAAGGTGGTTAGGGCGGTCTATAGTCAGCCGGACCTGCCTGTAGACTACAAAGGCTGGAAGAAGCAAGTTATCAAGCACGATGGGCTGAACCGGGCATTCCGGGTTATGGAAGGCAGCCTTAGGGATGGGGGGAACACAGTTTCCGCCCCAAAGATGCACTCCTCCTACTTCCCTTCAAACAACCCCAGAAACGTGCGCAAGACCGAGTGGAAAGGTCAGGGGAATAACCCGGTCACCCATTTTGGGAACAACCCGGTTAGCAACCCTGCACCCTCCACCTCCATGGCTGCTGCCCCGGTTCCTATGGATATAGACCGTGTGGACAGCAAAGGAAAGGGACCTTCGCCGCACCCTACCTGTTACAATTGCAAGCAGGAAGGACACTTGGCGCGGAACTGCCCTCGTCACCTTCTACAGGACCCGCAGTTCCGAGCCATGTACGCCGAGGCAATGAAGGAAGAACAAGACCAGGAGGATTTTCCCGCCGGTCACGAGTGAAGTCTACGCACTTATGACCTATACCACGCTCCAGTGTACCAGTTGCATCTCCCAATTCATTTGAAGTTTTATGCACTGTGGAACCTGAGCCGACCGATGTAGACAATTCCGATGACAGTGAATCAACGACGACATGGAGTAGAGAGGCCAGTCCATCTCTATGCTCCAAAAGGTGCAAGCTGAGAGCACAACGAAGGGAGAAAGCGGAATGGCGCAGACTCCCTGTTGGAAGTGCGGAACGGACGTTAGCCTGGATTAACGCACATCCTGCTGAGGCAAGAGACATAGTCTGTCGGTGGACTTACCCTCACAGACATGCCGAAATCACTGACGAACTACTGGAGGTACTAATGACAACGTACTCCCCCTCCCCCTCCCCCCCCCCCCCCCCGACGCGCTCGACGCACTAGACGCGTTGCGAGAACCCCCATCCTATATACGCGCCATGAACGGGAGCTCGATGATGATCCCAGTAACCCTCGAAGGGCTGAACAACCTACAGGGTTGTTCCGTCACCGGGTTAATTGACAGCGGTGCCACGGGCGAGTTCATCAACGAAAGCATGGTAGAAGAGCGGGGGATGGAGAGAGAGGCACTCCCCATTCCTGTCCCGGTTTATAATGCTGACGGGACATTGAACAAAGGAGGGCTGATCACACATGTCGTGTGCCTCCGACTTACAATCCGGGACCACACGGAGGTCTTTCCCCTCACCATTACAGATACGGGGAAGAGCAATGTGATCATCGGATACAACTGGCTCCGGAAACACAACCCGGAGATTGACTGGGAAAAGGGGGAGTTGAAGTTCTCCCGGTGCCCCCCTGCTTGCAAACACGCTAGGCTGCAAGAGGAGTGGGATGAGGAAGACCAAGAAGAGATTCAAGAGGGGGACCGGGTTTTCATAACCCGCATTTACTCTGAATCTGCGTTGCCACAATGGGACTCAGCCCAAATCTGGGCCATGGGCAGCATGGCCACCAAGTTGGCAGCTGCCGCGCATGAGGCCAAAGGGGAGCAAACCCTGGAAGACAGTGTACTGCAGCACTACTTGCAGGATTTCCGCGGGGTGTTCGAGAAAGACAAGTTTGACAAGCTCCCTGAACGAAAGAAGTGGGACCACGCTATCGAACTGAAACCGGGTTCTGAAACGGTCAAGGGGCGCAATATCCCGCTCAACCCAGCAGAACAATGCGAGCTAGACACGTTCATCAAAGAACACTTGGAGACGGGACACATCAGACCCTCCAAATCGCCTTGGGCCTCCCCGTTCTTTTTTGTGAAGAAGAAAGACGGGAAACTACGTCCCGTACAGGACTATCGAAAGTTGAACAAACTTACCATCAAGAACCGTTGTAAGTTTCAAGTAAAATAAATGCGAGGTCGGTATCAACGAGATGTTGAGGCATTGTCCGGTGGTAGATCAGAGCCCGTTGGAGTGGGATTCAGTGGCTGAGAAGAAGAATTAGAAGGGACTCGCGCAAACAGGCCCGGAGTCATCAGCGCAGCATATGGATTGCCGGCCAGAGCTGCCATTTGCGGAGTAGCGGGGTACTAGGATGTGGGTTGGATGGGTATGAAGTAGGGCTCATTTGCCATTGGTATGCAGCTAGGTGGTAGAGTGGATAACCGGGGTAATGAGAGGCAGGAGCTTGAGAAACAGGGGTGTGCGGACTTGAGTATTCTCAATGCATGGGCGCAGCAAAGGTGCTGACTGATCGGGAAGTAGAAGCTGCCATGGCGTGGGTATTGCCGATGCGCGCGCGCTTGGAGGGCGGTGGGGGTGGAAGTGATGGGCGAGGATGTGAGATTGATGGAGTAGTTGTTGATGTAAGTACTGATAAAGGCGCTGCTAGGGTTGCGGATGGATGATTGCGAGGCCATGGTGCCAAGTTGGGTATATCGAGACTCGCCATGAATGTGAAAAGGTCTTCTCCGAGGGTCTCCCAACGAGCCCAGCCTCCCAAATATTGTGAGAGCTGCTCGCGTGAATGAACAGGGCTGATCGCAGATAGCTGCTCACAGCTGTCGTCATTGAGGATGGCCTGGGGGGAGAATAGCGCTCGCAGGTATTTCTCCCGCTTGATAGCCCTGTGCCAGCTATATAATGACTCGCGCACTGAGTCGACTGGTAGGCCTTTCTTGGCTTTTCATTGCCGGGTCGTTGCAATTGGCTTCGGGGGCCGGGTGCGGTCAAACAGACAGGGATTGCACAGGTCGCAGCATCTCGAAGAATCAACATCTGCACGCAAGATCAGCTCTGCGCAAAATGTAAGAACAAATAAAGACTTACTGGGAACTTTGTTTTGGAAGATGGCTGCCTGAATAGCACGCCGGCACATCGTGGATTGAATGTAAATGTACAACCCTTCGCCTAGAGCATTGGCTGTAATTTCAGGCTCAGGTTGTTGGCTGATTTTGTCGTCCTTTCCGCTGAATGAACCCCGCTTCTGGCCATGCAAAAACTGCGTAGTCTTTACCATGGCCACGTCCTGCTCCTCCCCATCCCTGTCCCCGTCCACCTCGTCCCCATCCTCGTCCACCACGAGTCACACCGCGAGTAGATGCAGGTGGTGGGGTATTCACCTCCAACAACTCGTCCCTGCCTATTGCATTGACTTCAAACGCTGTTTTCTCGACCAGCATGACTGCTAAACCTTCGCGCCCTAGCCCTCGAGCTGCCCGACCAAGCTGCTGGATCCAAGAAGACATGTTCGTGGGGACCTTCCACTGCATGACAATATCTATGTCCGGAAGATCACAGCCCTGAATGAATGTTATTAGCAACGTATGAAGTTTCATATGGAAACTTTGCTAACCATTCCTGCAGCGTCTGTACACACTAGTATCCAAATGATACCAGTGTGGAAGAGCTGCATCACGATGTCCCGATATTCTCGGGACATGGACGCGTTATACGGCCTTACGAGCCCACGGGCTCGGAAATCTGGATGTACACGATCATTTCTGTGCCGTCCTTGGTGTCATCACAATAGACGAATGTCTTGGCAGGCAACACCCTTGTCTTGGGGTCAACAAGGAAATCCAGGTCACAATATGAGTTCATAGGGTGCTCCATCGCGTGCACAACATGAGAAACAGTGGGATGATCATTTCCAATATTCACGTAGAGGTAGTCTTTGGGATCAATGCGAAGCTTTGAGAGGATATCTTGATGTATGCGTGGTGTCAGCGTCGTGGAGACAGCGATGATTGGAACTGCATGGGGTAGGAAAGCACGGATGATTCCTATACTGCCGTACTTCTTGCGAA
>JARJLF010001673.1:0-66800 GCA_029378395.1 Mycena leptocephala | reverse complement strand
CTTCGGGACGCAGAGGACGCGTCGATCCGCGTCCTTGAGGTATACTAGTCCCTCTTCAACCTCGAAATTGCGGAATTCCTTGGGAGATTCCAGTATCTTCTTAAAGAATGAATTGTCCTCGTAGTGTCCAGCGAGAAATTTGGAAAGGTCAAGTCCATTCCATCCTGAGTTGACGACATTGAGTAGCGAGTCGTCAAGCAACTCGTACTCATCGCCAAACTCGGATGTGGGTCCAGGTGGGTGAAGATCAGCGTGGGCGCTGTGAGCCTCCACTGTGTGTCGACTCTGGCAACCGCCCAAATGCGCAACAAGGAGAAAAGAGGAGACTGAAACAATAGTACGGACGAATGGCGGAGCATAACTTCAAATCGGACTCCTTTGAAACAGACATAAAGGATTGCGGGATAAAAACGCCAGCGGAACTCTCAGACACATCGACATAAGCGTTGGTAAAGGTGTCACTGGCAAATCCACACTTCCATACGAGACCGCGCAATGCTCTGCTCGCACAGAATTACCTGTTCTCTTCGTGTTTCTACGCCGCGCTACACCGTCACATTTCCATCTGCAGAGAGGGCTACTTGATTTCATGCACGCCCGCACGCCCGTTCGCTGTCCGCATGCGCACGCCCGCTCCGTTTCCTGATTTCCCGCACGCCCGCTCGCTGTCCGCACGCGCACGCCCGCTCGCCGTCTCCCGCACGCCCGTTCGCTGTCCGCATGCGCACGCCCGCTCGCCGTTTCCTGATTTCCCACACGCCCGCTCGCTGTCCGCACGCGCATGCCCGCTCGCCGTTTCCTGATTCCCCGCACGCCCACGCCCGCTCGTTGTCTCCCGCACGACCATGCCCGCTTGTTGTTTCCCGCGCGCCCGTTCGCTGCCTCATGCCTCCTCCTCCGCCTCGCGCTTCCTCCTCCGCCTCGCGCTTCCTCCTCCGCCTCGCGCTTCCTCCTCCGCCTCGCGCTTCCTCCTCCGCCTCGCACTTCCCCTCCGCCTCGCGCTTCCCCTCCGCCTCGCGCTTCCCCTCCGCCTCGCGCTCCCCTCCGCCTCGCCTCACCTCCGCCTCGCCTCACCTCCGCTTCGCCTCCCTCCACTTCACCTCGCTTGGTTTCGCCGCGCTCGGCTTCGCCTCACCGGCAAAGCCGAGCCAGGCGCCGAACGCGATAAGAACTGGTTATAGGACGAGTAGGGTATGGATATGGAGCTCGAAGAACGGCCGTCAAGGAGGAATAGGTCAACCAAGTCAAGAATGGTATCAATGTGACGAGGAGACGAACTCCGTCAAGGAGGAGTAGGACAACCAAGTCAAGAATGGTATCAATATGACGAGGAGACGAACTCCGTCAAGGAGGAGTAGGACAACCAAGTCAAGAATGGTATCAATATGACGAGGAGACGAACTCCGTCCAGGAAGAATAGGCCAACCAAGTCAAGAATGGTATCAATATGACGAGGAGACGAACTCCGTCCAGGAGGAATAGGCCAACCAAGTCAAGAATGGTATCAATGTGACAAGGAGACGAACTCCGTCCAGGAGGAATAGGCCAACCAAGTCAAGAATGGTATCAATGTGACGAGGAGACGAACTCCGTCCAGGAGGAATAGGCCAACCAAGTCAAGAATGGTATCAGTATGATGAGGAGACGAACTCCGTCAGGGAGGAGTAGGACGACCAAGTCAAGAATGGTACCGATAGGACGAGGGAAGGAATTCCGACAAGAAGGAATGGGTGAAACAGAGCGAGAACAATATCAACGCAACAAGAGGATGAATTCCGCAGTGAAAGAATTCGATCGACTCAAGAACTGCGCTGTAAAAGGTCTCCGCGATGGAAAGGAGTTATCCAACTCGGGGAAAAGTAACAGGACAAAGGAGAAACGGGGTCTACGACACGAGAGGAGCTTGACCAGGCTGACGACAACGTTATAGGAGTACCTCCGTCAAAGGGCACTCCACCAGCAAAGGAGAGGAGGAAAGCAGACTCCTTCAGGCCTAAAGGGGGTAGGAGCCACCTTGTGGGCTGAGGGCTGTGTCTGGAATGAAGAACGCATGTCGGGACGATGTGCCGGTGGCTGGGCAAAGAGTATAAAAACCTAGCGTATTATTCGAGAATGGCATCTTGTATTTCCCCACCTAAATTCCTAAGGCTTTCGCAAGCCGAGAAAGAACTCTTCCTCCGTCTTCGGACACGAGACGGACAACAAACCGAAGTACCACAAAGTACAGGTTAAAGCAAGACCCGGAGCGCAAGGAGTGGCCAATCAGTCGCTTCCGGTAGGGAACTCCGACCAGAAAAAGGACCAGGTCGTATAGGAGTTCCTGAAAACGATAAAACGCCACGTACCGAAGGTGGAGTGGTATCAAAACAGCCAGCAACAGAATTTCTGTTAGCGTGTAACTGTTCCGACCGAGTAGTATCGGAAGGCAAACGGTCTTTGACTTGGGATAACTCGGAGAAATCCAGTCCCCATAGCCATCTACCAACCGGCACGGCCACCTTGCTAGCGAATATCTCGCCTCGAGGTTCAAGCGGAGACATAAAGAAAGGGGTCCCAAAGGAAGGGAATTGCGGAGTTTAGGCTACAACATTCGAAACAGGCCCCGAGGTCCCGCATATTAAACGGAGAAGAAGATCACAATGGAGAAATAAAACCGCAGCTCAGAAAACCCCACCCACTGCACAGAGCAAACACCCGGAGGAAGTAACGCGACTCTATCCGCGACTCTTTCCGTCCTCCCTCGATAGGAGCCTGTATAGGATATGCAACCGAGTTATCGGACCCTGGAAGGCTGAAAAGGAACGAACTCCGTATCCCCCAGCGCACTAAGGCTTCTCAGTGCTCCGTGCTGAAAGCCTGTAAAAATAACAGATCCTGCCCACCCATCTAAAGATCTATCCCTTGTAAACTTAACCCATCGTACTTCGGAGGAATAAAAACCACCCGACACTTGCTACACAAATTTCCCCCTAGAGGACGATACCTTTTCTGCAGTACTGTACCCACAGACGTAACGTTCGTCTGACAGTCAAGAAACCGCAGTCCGCATCACAGCGCTTGACTCGGCAGCAGTCGCGGCTTTTGGTGCTGCGGAAGTATCGCGGCGATCAAAGTCTGATGGCTTTGGGAGTTTGACCGGCGGTTTAACACTGTCATCCTCCTTGTTTCCACCACCGGCCTCGTCAGTGTAATACGCTGGCGAGTCGGCCTTCTGCTTGCGCGGACGACCTCTACCCCCTTTCTCTGGAGTCCCGATTTCGGCCGAAGCCTTCGATGGTTTTACTGGCGAAGCCTTCGGCAATTTTGAAGAAGTTGATTGGGTACCCTCGCCCTCCTTTGGGAGCGTACGGTTTTCGGGCCCAAACGGTTTCCCCTCCGCAGCTTTCGCCGCGCGGGTCTTCGAGCGTGTAACGCGGTCGTTGGAAGTCATGGCTTCGGCTTCCATTCCAGCAAACACGGGTATGCTAATGGACTCTATGTCCAGGTCATTGTTATTTATCACATTGTGATAGGTGTATTCTGACCGTGCGCGCACGGTACCCGGCGCTTCATTGGAGTAGATCCTGGATAACGCGTCCGCTAGGACATTTTCTGTGCCCGGTATGTATTCAACCTTGAAATCAAAGCTAGAAGTTTTCTCAATCCATCTTGCTTGTTGCCCAGATAAATTCTTCTGGTTCATAAGGTGAATAAGACCTTTATGGTCAGTTATCCATGTAAATTTACACCCTTGCAGAATGTCTGCGTGGCGCAACATCGACTCCACTCCTGCGAGCATTTCGATCTCGTGAGTAGCATAGTTTTGCTGAGCCGAATTCAATTTGGCTGAGAAAAATGCAGCGACCTTAGCATCTTTCCAGTCGTCACCTTGGCATACCATGCCAGCAACGCCCGATGCGCAACCATCGGTGACAAGCCAAACGGGTGGCGCGTCCTTCTTGTAGTCTAATGGCATGCGACGATGGTCCTTGCCTTTAGCTATAAGCCTTTTAATGTCGATGAAAGCACACTGGTGAGTGTATCCCCAGCGATAAGGTACCGAATCACTTGTTAACTCGTTCAGGATTCCCATAGGAATATGAACGCCAGCAACGTCCCCGCCAAGGTAAGTTACTGACCCAATAAATCCGCGAAGTAGCTCACGGTTGGTAGGAGTCTTCCAATTCAACACGGTATCCACCTTGTGGGGATCCATCCGGATGCCCTTGTCGTCCACGACACGTCCTAAGACCTTCAATTCGGGCATAAAGAGTTGCATTTTGCTTGCGCTCAAATACAGCTTCTCGCGTTTGAGTATGTCTATGACAATCTTCAAATGCTTTATGTGTTCCTCAAGACTATTTGAATAGATTATGATATCGTCAAGATAAACATCCATCCAGCGCCCGATGTATTCTCCAAACAGATAATTCATCAAGGATTGATAAGTAGCCGGTGTGTTACAATCGCCTTGCTGTAAGACAAGGCTGACCATATTGCCATCAGGCGTACTCATCGCGGTTTGCTCGACGTGTTCAGGAACGACCTGAATCTGCTCATACGCGTTGATAAGCCGTGTATCTGTCTACGCGGGGAATTTACCAATTTCCCGTATTTCACGAATACCACACACGCACACTTCCTTATATACATGAGCTAGCGTGAGCCTCAAACGGCTAGTTACCAGTCACATAGTTCAGATTGGCTCTCCGAGGAGAACATTGCAACAATCCTGGAAAGCATTGAAGCACGAGTCTCCGAGGAAACTCAATCAGATACAATCAGGCAGTACCCGAGGTTTTACCGGAAGCGCTGTTTTACTAGACTTGGATTCAGAGGAAGAGACGAGATTATAATAAAGTCATGGCAGGGTAACCAGACATAGTCCTGGACCCGCCTCCGAGGAGACGTCAGTTTGGCGTTGTTTTGACCGGATAGTAGACGCGTTGCATCACGTGTTCTAAAGGAAAGCTGTGATCTTGAATCAGCAACGATCAAGAGCCCAGGCCTAGCTTGACAGCTGTCTCGGAAAGACTGCCGAGCCTTGGAAGGATATCCGACGAGTCTCGGAAAGGCAACCGAATCTCGGATCGCTACCCGAAGCGGAAGAAGCCGAGTTGGCATCAGAAGGTTCAAACACTGGTTCACCCAGTCGGGATTTAGGTTCCTACAAAGGGCAGAGGAACTTCAGGATTACGGGAACGCTCACCGAGGAGAACTAGACGAAGAAGACCTATCCGAGGATCGAGTCGAACGAGGGATTATTCCGTTCCTCGAAGAACATTATTTCCAACCAAACCGGTTGTGAAGCCGCGCTTTGACCTGCATCACTACAAGGGACCAATAGGCGTAGAGGGACGATCGGTAGACGACATATGGTGTGCTCAGTGGCTCGGGTTCCTTTCTGAGGTCACCTAATCATTATTTATCATCTCATTTTTAACTGTATAAAAGGACCACATACCTACCTAGTTAGACAGCGAACTACCCGGAGCTGGGGCACAGGGCAGTGTCACAGGTTTCAGTCAGTGTTGGCTCTAAAGGACATTTGCTACAACGCACCTGTACTTTGTTACTCGGAAAGATTGATTGGCACACCGTTGGAATCTCATAGACCCATCTGCGTTCAATTGCATTTGAGTACATACCCGAGGCGGACTGTCTCAAAGTTTCTATTCTAGACTCAGCAGACCGTTGCAGTCGACCTCACTTCCTCTTTATATCCTGGTGGACCATCGAGGATTGTTATCCCGCTGAAAAGCACAAACCCGTTCTTCGGAACAAAACACGCCAGTTCTCTGAACTGTAAACCACACATCCTACTGTTCACCCCATTGCTTGTGAAACTTGTCAAGGTTTCCGAGGAGATTGATTGACTGTGTCCGAGGAGAACCTTTCCTCGTACAACTTTACTTGTCTTCCTCGAACGAATCACCTGCGCTATAGAATCTAATACTTGATTCTCACCCCCGAACACGCACTGCTGTTCACTCATTGACACGATTGGAGTTGTAGTTTGGTTTTGGTGTTGTTATAGTTTAGTGGATATATTTCCATTGAGCTAGAATAGCATTAGAGCGTTTCCACCGCACCTAGAGTGAAAGCTTTTCAGCGTCCTGGCCGTCGATGAGCGAGCGGAACTTGCCGCGCGACACGCGACGCAAGATACCTTCCATGTCGGGCAACGGAGAAGTCATCTTCTTCGTGTTCGCGTTGCGTGCGCGCAAGTCTACTACCACGCGCAGCCCCGGAGGGTTAGTCTTGACTTTAGGGATTAGAAGCATCGGAGATGTATTCCCCGAGTTGGTCACTTCCCAGCAACCAGCCTTGAGGTAAGTACTCTGCTTCAAATCCCATTGCTCTCTCATAGCCTCGGGGCATTGCGCAGGTCTCCAAGGATAAATTTTATTCTCATCGATCAATGGAATAGTGTGGTTAATCGCACGAAATGGAGGTAAGCCTGTCTCCGCTGCCGTCTTGCATATAGGCTTAGCGTAATTCAGGACCTCGTCCCGCGCTGCCTGAAGACGATCCTCCTCTAATCCAAGGCTTCCAGAATAGATCCGTGCAGTTGCGACACCTTCAAGAGGTACAGAATTAGCACTTCCGATGCAGACACGAGCGGGGTTTAAGCCAATGCTTACCTTGTGCTGGAACAACCACGCGGTCCCCAAAATCATGTCGTACCCGCTAAGGTTAGCCACCAAGAAATTCCTCTCCTCCGCAATATCTTGATAACCTAAATTCACCCTTACAGAATGATTGATTTTGGAGCGCGATCCTTGCACTGCCAATTGCAATGTGATCGCCTCTTCCAGCGGCGCTCGTTTCAGGCGGAGCTGATCTGCGAGGGAAGTGGAAACCAAGTCCCCGAGGGACCCAGAGTCCACCAATGCCCGTACGGGCTCACCGTTTACTTCGACAACGATGACAAGGGGCCGCGCGACTACGCGCTCTGGAACGCGGGGCATCGAAGCAGTGCGTGATATACCTTTATAGGTATTCGGGGGAATCTGAGCTCCTCCACAGAAAAGGAGAGACTCGCCCTCCGCTTCTTCCTCGGGCTCATCAAACATAGACCCAAAATACCGGACACGGTGAGCGTTAGCAAAACTGTGCCGCATATCATTCTGATGTAGGATGTATTTCCGCAGGCGCTGCACGATCCAGCCGACGAAATCCAGTCGGGGATTCAATAAGTCCTCCTCGAATATATACTGGAATATCTCTTCCGCTCCAAGCGGAATGGAGACCGTGAAAGTATCGGGGCCTTCCAGCTCGTCTGGTTCTCGCAAAATCCGAGAGATCTCGACGCCGCTAAACTCAGGTGAGTGCCGGCTCACGTCTCGGACATATTGCTGAACCGTGTCAGCTAATATTTCCTCAATAGGAAATTGATGAATGGGCGAGGCTTGTGCATATTCAATCCCCAATGCCGAGGAACGCTGGCGAGCGTACCATTCACACAGGTGGAATGCGGGAACACGAAGATATTCCAAAGGTAGGACAGTGACTTCATCGAAATAGGAATCCTCGATGACATAGGTTTCCAGGCTCGGCCTCAGGACACGGAATCTAACCGAGTCCCAGTGTTCGTCAGCCCAGGGCACCCGTTCATCGCCAGGATACGGTTGGAAGAACTCCAGAAGAGCAGCTGTTGTGCTCCCAAGTACGTCACCTAGGCGTCTTGACCGTGGCGGAGGTCCTTCGTTGTTAATCTCCGAACAGACGCGCTTCATGGCTTCAGCCCAAAACCTCATACGGTCTTCAAAGACTTCGCCATCCTCGCCCGGAAATATGAGGTGAGTGGCCTCGCTGTTGTCAGACCCACTGTCTGACGAATTTGTTATAGACCTAAGGCTCGGCGGCCCCGAGTCAGACCCGTCGTCCGACTCGGTTTCTTCGTCGGACGAGTCACTGACTGACATCAAATCAGGGACCCCATCGTCGGACAAGTTGTCCTCATCAGATGAGTCACTGACTGACTGCAAGTCAGGTACGGAATCCCTGTCCGAACTGTGTTCGGCTTCAGAATTACTGACTGTTTGCAACGAAGGTGGCCCATCTGAAAGGTACACGTCGGGATCCTCGCTAGAGAACTCCAGGTCCGATTCAGACGAGATCAAATCCGATTCAAAACCAGACAGGTGAGGAGAATGGCACTCCCGTTCTTCAGACTCAAACTCCCTAATGGATAGGGTATACCAATTAATCAAGTCGAAGCTCGGGTCAAGTAGGAGGTGCCCCGGGAGCATGAAGACGGAGGCCATGACCCGGTCAGAAATGACAAGGTCTTCGCCCTTCATCTGTATCTCAAATCTGTCAAGAGGTACAGCGTCCGAAGACTCATCCCATGGATGCTGTCTGAGCATCAATTCAACAGCACCAGATGGCACGTCTCCAATCTCATTGAGGTACCGCTCCTCATTCAAGGCTTCTTCTGGATCAAGTCCGAGCGCGTGCATTCGCATTTGTGCATACCAAAGCGCAGGCATGAAGTCGGGGTTATTCAGGAGCTCCTTTTCAATGGTAAGACTGTCCTCGGACTCTTGATTCATTATACAATACTCAGTATCTGATACCGAGTACAGGTAGAACCGCTCCTCGCCGAAGCATTCGTCGTCGTCCGGGGAGCGTGAGTCCCCCGGGAAAGGCTGCGCTGCCTGAAGCATCAAGGCCGTGTAGTATGCGTATAAATCCCCAATCGGGTGCGCGGGTGCGTTATCCGTTCCGGAGTCGATATTTATGTCAGAAACTAATTCAAAGTCTTCAGAAGACTCCGAAAAAGTCGCAAACGTTTCGAGGGGTTCCCCGCCCTCCTCGACTCCGTGAAGATCACCAAAACGAATTGCGCCAATATGCATTGACTTGAGCACCGTTGTGCTCTCGCGCAGCGCGTTGCGTGAACTCGATGCTGTGGGTACGTATGCTGCGTGCGCGCTAATACCCGGAGGCTTACCCTTCTTTTTAGAAGAGACCTTAAGCTTCTTCGGGCAGTTGCGGGACTGATGTCCCTCCTCGCCGCAAGTGAAGCACAAGCCCTTTGCCAGCATCTCGCGGCGGCGTTCCGGAGTTAATTCACCCGGGACACCAACGGAAGAAGTACGCATTACCTCTTCGCGAGGTTGAGAAGAATTCGCGCGCCCTCCACGTCCGCGCCAACGTCCACGGTGTGATAAGGACTGCGGTGCCGCTATGAGAATTTGTTTTATCAAAATAGACAGCCCGTTTGGCCTCTAGGGGTTATTTAACGTTGGAGGATAGTGGGGATGTAGGATTGGGACGTGTGCGTTGTCCGAGTGAGAGTGTTGCACGGGATCGCACGAGGCGTACATTCCGTGGGTTCGTGTTGGGGGTACCTGCTGTTAGCCGTAAATGGGTGTGGGGGTGATAGTTACCTGTCCTAGGTCACAAGCTCGAACAAACGACGCGTTGTTTCCTGTAAAATCCGATGCCTATGCTGTGATCCTTCCCTCGTGTTTCCCCGATGTTCCCAACGAAGGTGGAAGGCTTAATACAACGTTTTACGGTTATAAAGCAAGTGACAGCGACGCCGGCTGGTGCTGGTCAGTCGAACGTATGGGACGTCCGGTCGTGACGCTGGGTGGCAGACGGTGATTTAAACCAATATGGCTTCGCCCAGGCCGACTTCTACAAAGCGCTAAGCTGCGAGTTGGTGATCCTATTACGGGGAAGCCCGATGATATGACTTGGGGCCGATGAGTTGGGACCTTGCAATGGAGGTGTGAGAGTGAAATGCCCTGCTAGAGGCAAGTGAGGATGTGGTCAACTCGGTGTGAGCGAGGCTTAGTTGCACAGGTGGGGGTACAGGTGGTGGGGAGAACTAAGCTCCGAAAATTGACTGACTACAACACCCTTTTCTGCTATCCTTTTATACCTTTTCGCCTCTCGACCGTCCCCTTGATGCCCACTCGTTGGTTCCATCCCTTTCACGTTTGAGGGTGCTTGCGCAGGAACGTACGTGGCGTGCGTTCAGATTTGGGGCGACGGACGAGGCTTACGTTCGAATTTTGGGGTTCATTTCCATGAACGGACGGAGCGTGCGACGCGAATTGGTACGGACGCAGGACCCGTTCCATAGCAGAGCGGATTCCTGGGCCATAAAAGGTCAGTTATTGGTCGGAAGACACGTCCGACGCATCTGAGTAGGTTTCGAGTGGTTTGGAAGGATGGAAACTGGATCGGACGAGGCTTGCGTTCGAGTGTTGGTGACTTCTCGGGTGTGGGAAGAGGATACGAAGCCCAGGATGCCTGCTATTGGTTGGTCCGTACCATTCTCGTGGGCCGTAGCGCGTGGTGCGTGTTCGTATGTGAGGTGCGAGTCGTGCAAAGGCGGAGTTCGGGTAATGGGAGCGTCCACTGAGCGCGTGACTAACCGGCGGGTGGTACGAACATGTGAGAGGTTGGATGGGGACCATAGGCTGCGTGCGTTTGATGAGAATCCGGATTTGGTAACTTTGATTCCCGATTTGGATGAACGGGCGCCTCGTACGTTCTCGTCCAGGGCTCGGTTGAAGGGGCCGTGAGGCGGTGTGCAGGGCGTAGCACAAGCACCAGCCTCACACCTCCCATATAGCTTTACTGTTGACCGGGTACCGGTCAACGAATCCATAAAAGGCGTCTGCCAAATTTCTTCGTCCCAATAATCCTTTCCTTCCTCCTATCATGGATGCCTCTGCGACTCAGCGCTTCCTTGATACCAACGTGCAATGGCCGTCGAACCGTTTCTTCATTCCCGATGGAGGACTCCCAGCCTTCCTCCAGTCTAACCTGCGCTTCAAGGTTTTCTTGGTCATGATGGCCGTTTTCCCTGACGCATACGCCACGGACACCGTGAGGTCCTTGACGACTCCCCAGCGCGACGAACTGCGCTATCGTGTGCGGGATATTGTCCGCCATATGGTGAGTTTCGTCCCTCATAAGCTGCGTCCGTCCACTGACATGGGTCAGTTCTTCGCGGCGCAGATTCGTCAAACGAGTTCCGTGTCTCGTACAAGCCGCCCGTGATTCCTTCGGAGGCCGCGTGGATGTTCCATATTATACAAGTGCTCCTGGTCGTCGTGGGGTTCGTTGGAGAGGACAAGCCAGTCGTGAATATTGGTGAGGGTCCTGAAGAGACCACGGACGGTCGCGTCGCCCATGCGCAAGCAGGCTTCCTGCTCGGTGCTGCGCTGTCGACGTTCCTCGCTAGGAAGAAGAGCGGAGACGAAGCCCATCTAGATTTCCCGAGTACGACGCCAACCATTGGATCTCGGCCAATTTCGCATATCGGGGCCGTCCGACCGACTTCCGTCCTATTGCCACAGACGACTCGCTGGCCGACACCTTCAAGTACAACGAGATTATCGCTCGTTGGCGCGAGATCGGAATAGGGGCAGCGGCAAGGAAGCATTCGTGTGGACACGCCGTGCATACTCCTGTGTCGTGCGAGGCGTCGCCCCCGGGAATTCCATCGCGGTCGTCGGACTCCCTTGCTGCCGGAGACACAGTCCGAGCGGCAGGGTTCAAGGCTACGCTCCAAACCGTTGAGAGCGTGATAAAGAAAACGGTGACTCATCGCAGCATGCGTGTCCTGGCGGCGAGGATGGGCGAGACGCAAGGTCCCGTCGACGATTTCTTTGTGAAGGAAGAGGAGAGGGCGTTGAGCGAGGCCTCCTACGGGTCGATGCCTGGCTTGGTAACTCCTCCTGCGAGCAGCGCCTCCGAGTAATTTCCTTCGTTTATTTCCCCTGTCCTTTGCCCAATTATATCGTGTTTGGTGTCTATCACCTCGCAAGGAGTCCAGGAAAGCGTTTCTGGTGAGGGGCAAGCGAAATAAGAGAGCGGATGGTGCATACGACCGACCGCAAGGCATGGAATTCGTCTCGATCTGGCCAAACGATCTTCTTCGAGCATTCCTCCTGCGTCCTTCACCCAATTATATCGTTTTTGGTGTCCACCGCCTCGCAAGGAGTCCAGGAAGGTGTTTCTGGCGAGGGGCAGGTGAAATCAAGGAGCGGACAGTGGGCACGACCAGACACGAGGGATGAAATTCGTTTTGATCTGGGCTGATGGTCGATTTTCCTCCGTTGTCCATAAATGGGGGCCACCCCGATCGTCTCCCTTCCCGTCCCTTCAAATTATGCCCCCGCGGGCGTGGCTCGCGAATTATCGCCATTACCTCGAAAGGCTTCTCCTCTCCGTGGAGGAATTATCGGATCCGCACTGGGAACCCGATACTTCCATCAATGTCTTTCTCCAAGCTCGGGTCCGTCCCGCTGTGTATTTTCTTCAACGATGCACCGTTGGCGAGGGCGGACTTCAGGGTCCTCCCGTTGATATTCCTCCTTCCGAAAGGGAAGAACTCCGTCTCCTCGCCCTGTGCCTAGCGGGTACTGTTGTGCGTGAATTTCATATGTTCTGGCATAACTTGTGCATAGATCTTCTTCGTTTAATTTTCTGATTGATATTTCCTTGGTAGCGTTTCTTGTCCCGCGTGCGCGTGTATCGTGGGCTCGTAGAGACTGCGCCAACGTTGCCTCTCCTGCTTCAGGATGCTCCTGGCATCAGCCTCGAAAATTACCGCGTCCCTGGCTGCGCCGCCAATATGATGTTGATTATTATGGTACTCCTGGGCCGGCTCTGCGACGTGGAGGACTGCGACCGTCAAGCTTTTTCAATTTGCTCGCCCATTCTCCAGGAATTCCGCGCCACGGCCATGGCGGCCGCTCACCTCGATCATACTGACACAGAATATCCACAGTTTCATCGGAACGGCCTGTTGCAGGAGCTGTTCTACGAGATCAATCTCGTCCCGGAAGAGTGAGCCGTTCTTTTTCTCCTTGGTATGTCCGTACGTTCCGTCCGCGCGTTGCCTCTGATCGTAAGTCCATTTTTAGAACAGCGATCGTAGAACCGTCCGGATCGGGAAGAGATATCTGATGTGATAGGCAAGGAAGTCCGCATATGGTAGCCGGGTAGTTCAGCTTTGATCATTCGTGGCGTCCATTCGTCGGTATATAAGGCGTATGAGTGTTGGCCTAAGGGTAACCCTTGAAGTTTCGCCCTTTGAATCCCATGCCTCCTGCTACTCCCAAAACTGGTGTTCGTGTCCGCGACAAGTTCCTCAACTGCGACTTCTCTACTGTCGGGCAGATGGTGGACTTCGCTCATCATCCCTTCATGGCGCGAGTCAGTCGTGAAATCCTCGAACCTCTCTACCAGTTCTTCCTCCGCATCTGCGAGGATTTTACTTGGTCTCCGGAGACCAAGACGAAGGGAGAAAAGCGCGTAATGCGGCAGCGCGTTCGTGATTATTTGGAGATGGCTGTAAGTCCTGAGTTCCTGAATTGAAGCGATCTTTTAACGTTCGTACATCTGTAGGGTCGCTTGTCCGATTATGTGATTCGCCATCATGACCTGGCGGAGGCAAAACGCATCCCGACGCCGCGTGTGGCTTGGCTGCAAGTCGTTATGCGAGCGGACTCTGTTTACGGGTTCGAAGGCGACGACAATCAACTCCTTCGGGTGATATTGAGGGGCAAGATCGCCTCTCTGTTGCAATATTCCGAACGCCTTCACCAGCACGCGGTGGATCGCATAGTCGAAAGAGACGATGAAGGCACCCGGACCCAGCGTGCGTTCAACCCCAAGAGCGAAAATCTGTTCTATGGTTTGCCGGGCGTGATCGAGGAAGGAGAGGTCGAGGCCATGGAGACTGTATAAATTGGTTGCCCATCTTGTAGCATCCGCCAGCCAATATTCATTGCCCCGCGTCGAATTCCCTATGTCATATTTTCTCTTCTCTCCTCCTCGCACCGTTGCTGAAGTCGTCCCTATCCACCAGATGGTTATAGCACGGATGGACTCGTATTGCTCCGTCCATGTTGCAGGCCTTCAGTTGGCTTCCACGAAGTTTGCGCACGTCGAATACGTTCGGGAGCATCTCCGCCCTTTCTGCGAACTCATCTGCGGATGTATTCCTTCGGTGGTCACGGTGCCTGATGATCTCCCTGATGGTCGGGCCGAGTTCCTTTGTCCCTACATTGGCGCCTATCTTGAGAAGGCGGTGAGTGAGCGTCGGGCGCAGCGTACGAATGCTGATTTCTCCAGGCGTTTCTTTATAGCGCCGCTCTGGAATATGCCAAATCGAACATCGAGGCGCCGTTTCTGGACCCATCGGTGATCTGGTCCTTGACCATGGCGCGAACCTTCCACTACATGATTGGACAACCAACGTATGGTTATTCGCAGTAGTGCTGTGACGCATTCCTTGGTCGGATCTCTTCTGCCCTTTCGTTCGCGGATCGAACTCGCACTTTGGCCTCGCACACAGACGTTCCTTTGTCTGTCGAGATCGCGTCTCTCCCTCACGTTCCCTCGTGGACCCGCGACAGGATTAACCACCTCTGTATTTTAGAGCTGCAGCTCATATACCTACGATCACGCATAATCTTCTGGGAAGATCCCGCAGATGTTATGCGTAATCTTTGGGGAGACCCCGCACAGCCACACTGCTTACATGTTGCAGTGTCCGGCGGTTTCTGATGCTCCTCGGCATGTCTTATTATGATGCCGCTGGCCATTCCCTTTGCCGTCGGAGCTTTAAATAAATAGCAATTAAACAATATATTAATTAAAATTTTTGAATTTGATGGCTGTCTGTATTGGGTTGGGATTGATGAACCCGGCCATTGCCTTAAAATTGATGGCTGCCTGTATTGGTTGCAATTGATGCCCGGTGGCTTTAAATACCAATATTGGTTCAAAAAGCGCCGGCTCTCAGAAAGTATTTTGCATTTTGCGGGCCAACGCGGCCACCAATTGCAAAATGCTATAGATGACTCTTGTAGCCATTGATGAGCTCCACAAATTGGGCATAGGGATCAAAGGTTCCGCTGATGACCTTCCTTTTTGGGATACTACGCTTTTCGCCCAAAAAGGAAATTTTCTACATCAACCCTTCCCTGGTTCATAATTCGACCGTTTTGGATGATCTAACCTTATAGGGATATTCTTATACATTATTTAAAGCCAACTGTGACATACTGGACCATATTACAGTGCAATAATAGGGTGAAAATAGCGAAAAATCAAAAAATGGTGTATGGGTATAATATATTGGGGCTATATGAGTATACATGGCTCCTAGTAATACTATCTTGCTCTCCTAAGTTGATAAAACACTCCCCAGGTACTCTATCATTCTCTAATGGGTCAGAAACCTCGCAATTTGGCCACACAAGGAAATAGCACTTTGGCCCTATTGTGTACTTCCTCATTGTTGGGACATCCAAAAACACCCCCTTTGGACTTATTTCATTTATATCTGTTGGAAAGATTGATCATTTGCACTCAGAACAGGTGATATCACATGGTTTAAGGTGATCTTCTTCCATATTCCTATTTAACATATTCAGTATGCCACAAGGTCACAGACAATGCTCTGAACACTCATACTAGCTCCCCTGAGCCATATGAAGAGTTTGGAGCAAAAAATCACACCAATATATGGTGTTAAACATTGAAAGTGTGAGATGACACTTTTTGCTTGTTTCGTGAATAGGGCACTTTAGAGACCAGGTAGTGCAAAATAAACATTAGAACTGAACTCAGACAATGTAAATGACTCAGAATGAGTATTTTTTGAAGTGTTTTGGTGATGTTTTGGCTGAATGGTGTTTCCGAGGATATGGGTTGCAGACAAACTTTTGGTCTGTATGCTGGCCATGGTTTGAACCACCATCTGGTCAGAACTGGGCCAAAACACTTGAAAAATTACTCAATCTAAGTCATTTGAACTGTCTGATCTCACTCCCATTGTTTATTTCGCACTATCTGGTCTCCATAGTGCCCTATTCATGAAACAAGCCAAAAGTGTCATTTGATACTTTTGAGGTTTATCACCATATATTGGTGCGAATTTTGGCTAGGAACTGTTCATATGGCTTGGGAGAGTCAGTAGGAGCATTTAGAACACTGTCTATGACACTGTGGCATGCTGAATATGGTGGACAGAAATATGATAGAAGATCACCTTAAATCATGGGATATCACCTGCTCTGAGTACAAATGGTCTATCTTTCCAATAGATATACATGGACCAAGTCCAAAGGGTATATTTCTGGATGTGTAACAGAATGAGGAGGCATAAAAACATGCAAAAACACTATTTTGTTGTGTGGCCAAATTGCGATGTTTTTCAGCATCAGCATATGATCTATTACCTGGAGGGTATCTTTTGAACACAAGGGGACAAGTTAATGTAGCCAGGAGCTACATCTATTGGTATATCCCCAAGATATTATGCCCAGATA
This sequence comes from Mycena leptocephala, assembly GCA_029378395.1. NCBI lineage: Eukaryota > Fungi > Basidiomycota > Agaricomycetes > Agaricales > Mycenaceae > Mycena > Mycena leptocephala. Next base: position 50,505 of record JARJLF010001673.1, on the reverse strand, counting down.
CAATTTTTCAATTTTTCGCTATTTTCACCCTGTTATTGCACTGTAACACAAGCTAATGTGTCCCAGTTGGGTTGGAAGAACTTAGAATAACATGCCTATAAGGTTAGATCATCTAAAATGGTCGAATTATGAGCCAGGGAAGGGTTGATGTAGAAAATTTCCTTTTTGGGCGAAAAGCGTAGTATCCCAAAAAGGAAGGTCATCAGCGGAACTTTTGATCCCTATGCCCAAATTGTAGAGCTCATCAAGGGCTACAAGAGTCATCTATACCATTTTGCAATTGATGGCCCCGTTGGCCCGCAAAATGCAAAATACTTTCTGAGAGCCGGCGCTTTTTGAACCAATATTGGTATTTAAAGCCACCAGGCATCAATTGCAACCAATACAGGCACCCTAATACAGACAGCCATCAATTTTAAGGCAACGGCCGGGTTCATCAATCCCAACCCAACACGGACAGCCATCAAATTCAAACATTTTAATTAATGGGTGGTTTATTGATCACGTGGACATGTAGATAGGGGGTGTTTTGATTATTTCTGTCTTTTTTGGTGGGATTTGATGGCTGGCAATGGTGCCGAGCATGCAAGACAGTGCCGAGAGCCCGGCAGGAGGGGTAGGAAGGAACCCGTGGTAACCCATAGTGTCCCGGGCTGTCCCGGACTTCCGCATATGGACTCCCCAAAGATTACGCATAATGTTCGCGGTATTATCCCAAAGATTACGCATAATGTTCGCGGTATTATCCCAAAGATTACGCATAATCTTAGCCTTATGAGGTGGTACATCTTGGCCGAATTGGACGGCGCCATGTCCAAAATGCCGGTCGCAGCCTTTAGGCTAATCCCATATCAGCTGCGTTCCAAAATTCGCATCCCAGTCACGAAATTCATGGAGGAAAAACCCAAGAGGAAACGAAAAGAAAAGGAACCCGAGTGGGGCGACACCGGGAATAGATGGTTCGAAGGTCAATCAGCGGAACCAGACTCGTAAAAAGAACGGACGGACGCGTAGCCCAGGAACGGACGAACCATACACTCCCCGAAAAACACGGAGGAAACGGACTTCAATCATTATGCGACATGTATTTGGGCTCTCTCATTCAATATATCTATTTTTCCGACCTCATCCTATCCTCCTGAATACATGTCGCGTGAACGTACGCCACGCCCGGACCTCCTTTATCTTAAAAGAAATGACCTTCTCATCGCCAAATTCTTAACTCAAATCGCTCTATCCTCTCGCCCAGTGGTCTGAGCCGTAACCATTCTTGAATAACGAAACCAGAAACGATAAAACGGGGATCTTAACCTAGGTCCGTCCATGGGGAACCAGCCAAATTTATTAAAAGAAGATACATGCCATAAAGAAATGATTGGCGCGGCCTTTAAGCGCCTAGAAGACGCCGCTGTCGCGAAAGACACAGCCACTCCTTAACACAATGATCGCCGGTCACGAGGCACGACGCGTCGCGTCGCGTCGTGTATTTCCAAGTAACCATAAGCGCCAAAGGCGCCTTCCCCAGAAGACAATTCTCACGCTACTTAATTCGGACAGAAACACCAAGAAAATTCGATTTATATTTCAAAAATGATACATTTTAGGCCCCGGAAGCAGGGCGTACAGCACGCGCGAAAACACAACACGACGACAAGAAAAATAGCGAGTAGGCGGATTTTTGCGCTCCTGCTCGACCCAGCCGCCACTGGGGAGTTCGGAGTAGGCGATGTGATAAAGTAAACGAAAAATTTTGGGTCCGTGGGCAAACGATGCCCTGCCCCTGCGCAATCAGTCCATGTTCACGTTGACCCCTGCGCCCGACGTCTCACCCGTGGAAGTCCCAACTACGATCTCGCCCTCGGCGTCGATTTCCCCCTCCTCCAACACCTCGCTGTTCGCCACAAATCCCTCGCTCGTCTCGTTTGGTTTGGAGCCTAGGAGGACGCCTGCTTTCCCAAAAATGGAAGTCGAAAGGGAAAGGGCGGGTGAGACGATGACCGGAGGAGAAAGGAGGGTGGCTTGAGGGGGTTTTGGAGGAGAAACCCACGATCCGGACGATTGGCGCGGCGGCGTTGGGGAAAACATGCGTCAAGGATCTCCTGGCGACGTGACGGAAGGGCGAATTGCACGCGCAGGGATCTCGACGGACTCCATGGTCAAACGGACGGAGGGTGCAGATGGAGGAGACGACCTCCCAGAAGCGCTCGCGCTCGCCGTGAGTGGAGGCTCGTCGTCTGCTGAACCTAAGGAGGAGGAAGGAAGATCAGCAAACAAAGGGCTGTGGAAGAGAAAAAGGAAAGACGAGGGGCTTACCCTTGTCATTTCCCATCGACACGTCGCCATCCTTTCCGCCCTTCCCTCCTTCGACCTCTGTACCGCTGTCATTGGTCTCGCTATCTTCCCCTCCACGGGACGACGAACGCGCGCGGTGCCCGGATTTTCCACCTGCGACGCTAGAATTCTCGCTCCCAAAGATGGCGCGACGTGCCTCGAGGACGTCTCGATCGGTTCCCAAGGAGCGGAGGTGGCGCATGAAGCGTGCGAGCAAGCGCTCAGTGGTCCCCACTCCCCCGACTTCATCGGCGATCTCGAGCATCAGCGACAATTGGAGCTCCATCCATTCGGCGTTCACATCTGGAAGGGCGGCGCCTGCGAGAGGGAGGCAATTAGCAAAGCTATGTGGGACACAAATGGAGCGGCGCCCCGACTTACCAGTCATTTCCCAATCAAATTCGACGGGTGACAATTCGCAGGTTGTGTTGTCCGTGCGGCAATGGGTGCACGCAGCCGTTGGGGTCTCATCTCCGTAACGCGGGCGAACGCACTCGTTGTCTGCCAGAAGGCAACGAACGCATCCCTACAAGAAAAAGAAGAAAGAACGATTAGTTTAAGCAAATAAAAGGGAAGAAGGAGAGGACGTGCCTTTCCTCGAGTAAAAACAGTACGCGCCGGCAAACTGGAAAGAGCGATTCGGCGCTTCCAAGTGCCGGAAAACCGCGGGTGGTTCTCGTTGTAGGGGTAGGCGTGGGTGACAATTTTGTTGCCGCCAGTGGAGGTTGTGGGCGCGTCGATCACGAAGAGGTCGTTGCGGTCGTGCCAGAGTTGGGAATCGTACTCGTTCCGCGGGCCCGTTAACTCGACGGCCGACTGCCTCTTCCCCTTCTTCACCTTAACCGTACGGGTGATGATCTCCGGATCCACTTTGTCCTTGCCTTCAGACCCCGCACGAGACTTTCCCCTCGATTCCCTGGACGCGGCGACAGCCTTCTTCTTCCCTTTGGACTTGCGCTGGACCGACAAAGGGGCATCATCCGACCCAGAATTTGACCCCTGCTCGAGGACGGCGATATCAGGCTCAGCTGACATCGCCTTGCCCCGCGCACGAGGAACCGGCGCTGGCAGAGGCGGCGGCACGGCGGCGACGCGAACTGGGAGACGGCGAGGCGCCTGAGCAGGGGTGGGCAGAGGAAAACCACGGTCAAGAACGCGGTCTTCGCCCTCGAACTGGGCGCGGACACAAAAAAGAATGTAGCAGCCCAGCATGTTAAGGCGCATCTCGAATTCGGCCACGGCCCTCTTGCGTTCCTCGATGTACGTCAGGACACGGGAAGACTGGTATTGGTGGACGGTGGAATCCTGTCGCGATACACGTGTGCGTGCTCTTTCCACTCCGAAAACTTCACCCTCTGCTTCTCCAAGAATGCCGTCTCCTTTCCGACTCGGACGCGTCATGTTTCGCCCACGCCTGCTTGTAATTGTTCCACGCATCTTCGTAGGCGGCCATCGAGGAGTGCAGCTTGCCATCAAAAGGAGGAAAGGCGTCGCGGGTGTACCGCTTCCAGCAGGGTTGCGGGTGCGGGCGTCGAGGAAGACAGGATCTCAGGGTCGGACGGGAGGGCGTCGAGGGCTCGACGAGGCTATACCGATATTGAAGGCGATGAAGACGAGCAGGACGGCGTTGTAGAACGAAACAAGGTTGCCAATTATCTCCCCAAACGAGAGAGCCACTCCCCGGTGCGAGAAAGGGCAAACCCTTCTCGCGAGAAGTACTCCACCGTTCGAAGAAGCCATCAGGGTCCCTCGCCTCCACCCTCTTGTATTCTTTGCCGATTTCTTCCGCATCTTGGGTGTAGAATTCGTACATCCGCGAGATCCCGTCCGGCTCGTGCGGCGAACATCGAAATCGAAGGAGTCATTGATCTGCAGCTTCTCCTCGATCTCGATGGTCTCCAGATCTACGACCTGGGTCTTGGACCGAGGAGCGGCTGTGGAGGAAGACGCGCCGCCAGAACGGCGAGGACCAGATAGAGGCTCAGAGAGGGAAGGGACGGCAGACACCTTCGGGCGGGCAAGAGCGGAGCAGGACCTCGGCAGGTTTGGAGGAAGACTCTGCGGCGTTCGACACTGAGAGCCCTTGTTGCTTGAACGATGAGCCTTTTTGGGAGGGGAGCAGCGACCTCCTCATCGACATCCATGGCGTCGACCGGGCGTTTTTGGGCTTCGCGCCTTCGGGGATTTCACAGGGAGAGAGTCAAGAAGGTCGCTGGGTGCACAAGATCACCGTCAGACTCCGTTCGCTTGCAGACTCGACGTAGAAGCCGACGAACCGCTCGACTCGTGAACGGACGGCGTCCTGTCATACAAACGCAAGGATTAGCAACGAGACCCAAAAACAAATAAAGAAAAAAAAAAAACGTACGGAGAGGGCTTTTTCCTTGAAGGAGCACCGGACTCGACGAAATGGAGGTGGTCGCCAGGCCGTCTCTAGTTCGAGGAGGAGCCAATCCGGATTTGGTGCCAGACATATCGGAGTACAAAGCAAAAGAGAGCGCCAAGGAGAGCAGCGACGAAGACAGAGAAAGAGGCGGGAAGAAAAAGGGAGCTCGTGAGAAAGGAATGGCGAGCAAGGAGGGGAGGAATGACTCACCGCAGTCGGCGCAGCTGTGGAACCACGCAGAACGACGAAGAAATGGAAGACGAAAAAACAATGGGAAAGCTCAAAAACAAACTTTGAACTTACCCTGTTTTGGAATGATGGACGAAAATATCCAAGCCTGAAACGTTTCCCACGATACACGTGTTGGTGCGCTTTCCAACTCGACGCGTTATCCAAGAAGAGAGAAGGGAGGAGAAGGAACGGGACGCGTCAACGGGAGAACCTGTTAAATAACAGCCCCTGTGCGATTTTGATGCGCGGAGCACGTGACCATCGTTGCCATCAAACGGATGCCAGGCCCGTCCACTGTTTCATCAAGTATATCGGCTGTGTAACCCGTCAAGGCAACATATCTACGAAGGAATCTCGATCGACTAGCCGAAGGAATAATACACGATAATCAAGACACAGGAATCAGAAGGAAGCCGGACGCACCAGATTTACGACCAAGGGAATTTCAGCAGCCGAGCACGAGCAGTAAACCAGGACCAAGGAGTGCAAGGAGGTGATCACCAAAAACACGAGGAACGCATGTGCACAGTGCATTCTCACCAGGATTTTCGGGGAGGTGGCCACCTCTCTGGGAGAAATTATGCAGCGCGAAGGACAAACAGATGGAATGGACACGTGTTCCGTTCTGTCAAATTATGGAATAAAAGACGAAGAAGACAAGCCGGATTTACGGAAAACGGGTCATTACACGTGATCGGACGCGGCGTACGGACGAAGCCAAACATTCGCAAACCAAGAAGAAAACCCCTAATTCCAATTTTGCACACCGCTCGCACATTCCCCAAAAGGCCTGTGAATGGAAGAAATGGGCACCATCAGCAGAGGAACGAAAAGTTAAGGGGAAAACACGAGAACGGACGCACCGTACGAGCGGTAACCTCAGGTTTCCGACCAATGGATTTCCCTCGAACTCGAGCTTTCGGAGTCAGAAGCCGAGGCCCTTCCACGTTCCTGCTTAATTATGTGGGCGAGACCACCGATAAACCGATCCGCGTCTACCACCTCGCCAAATCGATTATAAGCGGAATAATCGTCCGCGGTCTTGAACAAAGCACGGGTCTCCCGTGCGCCCATAATTAAAGGCAGGAGAACGTGGCGATCCAACAGGCAGAGGGAGTCATCGCTGCACGGGAACCCAATCGAGAGACAGATCCTGTACATGATCTCGAACATGGCTACTGCTTCGCCAGGAATGCCCCAGGTTGGAGGGCCGGAGATGCTGAAATCATCCTTGTACACCGGCTGGAGAGCTTTTCTGCACACCAGGAGGAGCCTCTAAAATCCAAGAAATCAGCCACGGACCCAGCGCACGAAACAACACTCACGCAGTGGAGAAGAGCTTGGTGTACCCAATGCCTTATTTCTTCGAGTTCGCCAAGGGAATAAACCCCCTTGCGACCGATTAGGGAGAAATCTTGCGTCACTCCGGCATGGACAAGATAAACCATTGGCCGAAGGCGGAACTCGAAGAATTCGGACCAAGGTTCGTCTGGCGTGAAGCCAAGCGTGTCCAGTGTTTCCAAAGGGAGACACAATTCCTGTAGGATATGGGCATTTCGAGAGATGGCGGACTGAGGACCGTCCGGACGACGAATAACGAGTTGGGGCATTCTCGAGGAGGTATTCCCTGAAGAGAAGACTAGTGCAACTTATATCTCTCCAAGAATACGATCACGTGGCGCGCAATTGATGGGAAACCCGCGACCGGACTAGGCGTACGATGGGCCACCAAGGGCAAAATACGCGAGGATTTTACGTTCCAGCCGTAATATAATTCCTCGACGACGACTCCAGTCCATTCTCTCATCAAAATCCGTCCCGTAGCAGCCCCAAGACCTGAACGGGTGCTGCATCCGATCCAACTTTTTCGGATTCCTCCAGCGATTCGGGTGTGTTAGGACGTGTGGGCAGCCCCTCCAGCGAAATATCGGCGAACGAATACCTTCCCTCTTCCCCCAGCTCAGGGTTGTATCGAAGGAGCTCTCCTCCAAATTTCCGATGGTGGAAATGAGTCGCCGAAAGAAGGGCAATCTGGCGCGCCTTGTAGAACGGGAAGATCCCGTACCACTCCAACTCGGTCGAGGAAAGGTCGAAATTCGGGAAGTCGAGGCCCAGCTCGAGGTAGCCGGGGTTTCTGATCATGGCCTCCTGCAATGTGCAGAGATTTTCGAAGAGGATGGCGCAGTCGAGGAGAGAGGAATCCTCGTGGAAACCATATAGGTCGACAAATCTTTCCGCCATCCCGAATAGAGTGGTCCCCTCAGACAGCACGAAAAACGCGGGTTCCTCTCCCTCCGCGTGTTTCCCATATGTTACGCTCACCTTGCCCAGAGCTACCATGTTCTTCAACAATACGCTGACGGCGTCACGAATGAGCCCCACGGTCGCTTCAGGAGTTTCAGCGACAGGAGCAGCGCGGGTGGTCCGGTGAAGCTGTTGCGCCAGGTGGCGTGAGCGGTGGATCCACAAGATGACCAGCTCTTCCTTTGAAAAGTGTCTGGCGGTGGAGTGGCATCTAGGACGATGAAGCATGCGCTAGGGAGGTGGATGAGGTTTGTGCGCTCCTATGCGTGCAAAGACGCTCTTTATAATCCAGGCTTGTGGGCAACCACGTGGACATCGGAGGAATCAACGCGGACGTGGTACGCGTCCAAAATTATGAAGGCTTATGTGGGAGCTACTCCCATTATGATGGAAGGAACAACGACTACCGACTTAAACGAACCATGAAACAAACAGGCGGGACATCGAAACATGCAGAAATTATGAACGCACGACACGCCCGTTCAACGGAAACACAGGATATGTACGAAGAATAAGCTATGCCAAGGCAAGGAGCCACCCATGACGAAGAACATTGCTCATTTACACGAAAAACCGTCCGCTCGGATTCTGCCCGTAGCCCGCCTCGGCCTGAGCGACGGCCTTTTCCAGACCGCGGCCAATCCCCTGGCTAGCTTCAATCTCGTCTTGGAGAAGGGCGTTCTCGCAAGTCCAGGCGTCGTTCAGCTCTCACCTCATAAGGCTAAGATTATGCGTAATCTTTGGGATAATACCGCGAACATTATGCGTAATCTTTGGGGAGTCCATATGCGGAAGTCCGGGACAGCCCGGGACACTATGGGTTACCACGGGTTCCTTCCTACCCCTCCTGCCAGGCTCTCGGCACTGTCTTGCATGCTCGGCACCATTGCCAGCCATCAAATCCCACCAAAAAAGACAGAAATAATCAAAGCACCCCCTATCTACATGTCCACGTGATCAATAAACCACCCATTAATTAAAATGTTTGAATTTGATGGCTGTCCGTGTTGGGTTGGGATTGATGAACCCGGCCGTTGCCTTAAAATTGATGGCTGTCTGTATTAGGGTGCCTGTATTGGTTGCAATTGATGCCTAGTGGCTTTAAATACCAATAGTACCGTTCAAAGTTGGCCCTACTCGCGCTCCTACTCATCTTCCTACTTCAGTTCCTACTTGTTATTTCTCGGTCAAAAATGCAACTTTTCTTTCGGGTAAAATCTAGTCCATCTGAAATGTTATTCTGCACCCCCCAGTCAATTTTGAGCCATATATTTCAAGCCATTATTGCATGGCCAGGAGTAGGGGGTTTAAATGTGATGATTAGTAGGAGCTCAAAATGGTCAACTTTGAAACCATTGCCTAGCCAATTTGCGAGTAGGAGATTAGTAGGAGAACAAAAATATTGCAAATGTTTTCTAAGGTTTAAAAGGCTAAGGAGGTGGTTCTATAGGTCGGTGTATGTAGAGAAATGCTACAACTTTGTGAAAAAATATCGGGGTAAAGAGCAATAGGCATTGAGAAGGAAATTCAAGTAGGAGAAATTTTGCAAAAAGGAGGTCTGACACTCCTACTGACAAAAAGGATCCTACTCCCATCTCCTGCTCATCCTCCTTCTGAGTTCAGGAAGACGAGTAGGAAAGCAAGTAGGAGCGTGAGTAGGAGAGGAGTAGGAGCAACTTTGAACACCACTAATATTGGTTCAAAAAGCGCCGGCTCTCAGAAAGTATTTTGCATTTTGCGGGCCAACGGGGCCATCAATTGCAAAATGGTATAGATGACTCTTGTAGCCCTTGATGAGCTCTACAATTTGGGCATAGGGATCAAAAGTTCCGCTGATGACCTTCCTTTTTGGGATACTACGCTTTTCGCCCAAAAAGGAAATTTTCTACATCAACCCTTCCCTGGCTCATAATTCGACCATTTTGGATGATCTAACCTTATAGGCATGTTATTCTAAGTTCTTCCAACCCAACTGGGACACATTAGCTTGTGTTACAGTGCAATAACAGGGTGAAAATAGCGAAAAATTGAAAAATTGTATCTGGGCATAATATCTTGGGGATATACCAATAGATGTAGCTCCTGGCTACATTAACTTGTCCCCTTGTGTTCAAAAGATACCCTCCAGGTAATAGATCATATGCTGATGCTGAAAAACATCGCAATTTGGCCACACAACAAAATAGTGTTTTTGCATGTTTTTATGCCTCCTCATTCTGTTACACATCCAGAAATATACCCTTTGGACTTGGTCCATGTATATCTATTGGAAAGATAGACCATTTGTACTCAGAGCAGGTGATATCCCATGATTTAAGGTGATCTTCTATCATATTTCTGTCCACCATATTCAGCATGCCACAGTGTCATAGACAGTGTTCTAAATGCTCCTACTGACTCTCCCAAGCCATATGAACAGTTCCTAGCCAAAATTCGCACCAATATATGGTGATAAACCTCAAAAGTATCAAATGACACTTTTGGCTTGTTTCATGAATAGGGCACTATGGAGACCAGATAGTGCGAAATAAACAATGGGAGTGAGATCAGACAGTTCAAATGACTTAGATTGAGTAATTTTTCAAGTGTTTTGGCCCAGTTCTGACCAGATGGTGGTTCAAACCATGGCCAGCATACAGACCAAAAGTTTGTCTGCAACCCATATCCTCGGAAACACCATTCAGCCAAAACATCACCAAAACACTTCAAAAAATACTCATTCTGAGTCATTTACATTGTCTGAGTTCAGTTCTAATGTTTATTTTGCACTACCTGGTCTCTAAAGTGCCCTATTCACGAAACAAGCAAAAAGTGTCATCTCACACTTTCAATGTTTAACACCATATATTGGTGTGATTTTTGCTCCAAACTCTTCATATGGCTCAGGGGAGCTAGTATGAGTGTTCAGAGCATTGTCTGTGACCTTGTGGCATACTGAATATGTTAAATAGGAATATGGAAGAAGATCACCTTAAACCACGTGATATCACCTGTTCTGAGTGCAAATGATCAATCTTTCCAACAGATATAAATGAAATAAGTCCAAAGGGGTGTTTTGGATGTCCCAACAATGAGGAAGTACACAATAGGGCCAAAGTGCTATTTCCTTGTGTGGCCAAATTGCGAGGTTTCTGACCCATTAGAGAATGATAGAGTACCTGGGGAGTGTTTTATCAACTTAGGAGAGCAAGATAGTATTACTAGGAGCCATGTATACTCATATAGCCCCAATATACTATACCTATACACCATTTTTTGATTTTTCGCTATTTTCACCCTATTATTGCACTGTAATATGGTCCAGTATGTCACAGTTGGCTTTAAATAATGTATAAGAATATCCCTATAAGGTTAGATCATCCAAAATGGTCGAATTATGAACCAGGGAAGGGTTGATGTAGAAAATTTCCTTTTTGGGCGAAAAGCGTAGTATCCCAAAAAGGAAGGTCATCAGCGGAACCTTTGATCCCTATGCTCAATTTGTAGAGCTCATCAATGGCTACAAGAGTCATCTATAGCATTTTGCAATTGGTGGCCGCGTTGGCCCGCAAAATGCAAAATACTTTCTGAGAGCCGGCGCTTTTTGAACCAATATTGGTATTTAAAGCCACCAAGCATCAATTGCAACCAATACAGGCAGCCATCAATTTTAAGGCAATGGCCGGGTTCATCAATCCCAACCCAATACAGACAGCCATCAAATTCAAAATTTAATTAATATATTGTTTAATTGCTATTTATTTAAAGCTCCGACGGCAAAGGGAATGGCCAGCGGCATCATAATAAGACATGCCGAGGAGCATCAGAAACCGCCGGACACTGCAACATGTAAGCAGTGTGGCTGTGCGGGGTCTCCCCAAAGATTACGCATAACATCTGCGGGATCTTCCCAGAAGATTATGCGTGATCGTAGGTATATGAGCTGGTGTGTTCGATCGCAAAGTCGAATAAGAGAATCACGGCGATCCAACGGTTGATGGTCGCGTTGGGTTGAATATCGGGATTTTGAGCATGCCTTTAATGTACTTCGCGTCCACGCAAACCATCAAGTCTTTTATTCCAACAAGGTACATTCTCGCGGCTTTGAGCACACGGAATAACCCGTAGAGTTCCAATTTCGCCTGCGAGTATTGCGATTCTCGCTTGTCCCATGTAATGGAGCCAAAGCGGGATGGGTATTCGAGGGCATCTTCTCTGAGCTGTAAAAGGATATACCCCATGCCTCGGACTGACGAGTCAACCGATAAAATGACACGTCTGCCGGATGCGTAGTCGATTTGTTTGATGGCGGGTGAGTTTATGAGTAAATCCTTTAACGCGTCCATCAAAGCTTGTTCTTCCGGTCCCCATTTGAAATCTACTCCTTTTCGCGTGAGACGCGTCAAGGGAATCGCCACCTCCGCGAACTGGTTCATGAATATCCGCATTAGGCCCAGCATGCCAAGGAAGCCCCTGACGTCTGTCAGGTCTTCGCAAGGCGGCCAGTCTCGGATCTTCTGGACTTTGGACTCGTCTGGCATTCTTCCCACGAAGCTGCAGACATGGCCCACGACCTTGATACGTGGGACTGCAAAATATGATTTCTTCGCGTTGAAAGTTCGCCCGCATGCCTGATACGTTGGAGTATCCGATTGATGGTTAGCATGTGTTCCCAAATGAATCTCCGAATTCCTGCGTTCTCTGGGATCGTCTCGTATTCGCCGTTTTCGAGGAGGTAATACGTGGTAGGTCCTTTAACGGGAGTATCGTCCACAATGGTTGGGTGTATTTGGGAATTCGTCTTGGAGGATGAAATTAATATCCCCTTGTTGCACCTGTACCGAATTTGTGTATCCTTGTGGAAGACGCGTGAGTCGGAAGGTCCCAAACGGGCCTTGGAACGTGGTGAAATCCCGTGAGGCAATGTCCAGAAGCCGATGGTCGAACCCAACGAACAAATCGAACATCCTGTACACAGTGGATCCTCCAAAAGACTCGGCGTAGACCTCGACGATTGGTGGGCATCCGGTGTCCTTTATCACAACCTGATTTAAGGTTGGAGGTTATGGACGAGTCGGAGGAGCCATTGGATTTTGGAACTACAAACCAGTTCGTCCGATACGACGAGCTGGATGGTTCGTAGACTCCTGTCTTGATTTTCCCGCGTATGATTTCCACCACTTCGTCGCGTATTCCAGGTGGTATTGGGATATTTCTCTCCTGCCACGGGGTGTGGCAAGAACGGGGATTTTCACCGGTTCAAATAATCTTCCCGAAATGTCCCTGCTCGCTTTCATCCCACGCGAATGCGAATTCGTGATTGCGAATGACGTCGTGAACGAGTTTCTCTTCTTCTGGCCATAGGAACCCTCCTCGTTTATTTTCATTTCTTCTGCCCTTTGCTTCGTATATCTGTCTCCTTCTCGCAAGTTGCCGGCCTCGGGTTCAATGGCGGCATTCCCTCCAACGGATCGGAGGGGAAGTGCCGGATGATCCGAAACTCTTCTGGCAAGGTTGCCGCTACAGAGTGGACCCTGTCGGCCACCGGCTTGTACTTTTTCTTCTTCGGCTTCGCTTTCTTCTTTTTCTCGCCGTCTGGGGCCGCTGTGTTGACCCATACATGTATCGTTTCGTCGTAGCGTACATCTGATTGAGACAATATTCCAAGTAGCGTGGAGATATTTCCCACTGGATGGTTTGGTCGTGAATGAAGATTGGTCGACAATCTATCGTGTTCGTGCCTTCTGGGGCGTATAGAACCATTGGCGACGTCAGCCGATGGAATGAGAACCCCGGGATATTACTTTGTTTTTCGATTTTCCGCTCAGAACGTTGGACGGACGCCCTGTCCGTTCCCAGATATGCCAATAGTTCGTTGCGACCGTGAGTTCCGGCGGAGGGCACAGCGTTGATTCGCCCTCCATCAGACAAAATCACGTCGGAGACATCAACAGCCGTGTAATTCGTGTCCGCGAAGGTCACCGATTTCGGAGGCTTTTTCCTGGTCGCAACGGAAAGCACTTTCTTGGTATTGGGCAGGTGATGGTCAATTCCTGTGTGCTGTCTGACCGATCCTTGGTATGGCATTCCGTGAACCGGAAGAAGGGCCTTCCCATTAATATGTCAAAGGGGGCCCCATCCACTACGTGCGCTTGGAGCAGGAGATCAATGTCTCCTACTGTGAATTTGAGGTCCTCGACCACACCGGCCGTCGTGGATCTATTGGAATCCGCTGACTCCATCGTGAGCGTCTTGTCGGGTGCAAGGGGAATTCCGAGCTGCTGCCAAATATTGCGGTTCATCACAACGATCTCCGATCCCTGGTCAAGGGTGCATACGACTGGTAAGGTGTCGTTTATTACCAGGTCAAGAACGCGGAGAGAGTCGATGGGGAGGCCGTAAGGAGGGTGGTCGGGGAACCCTCTATTCCTCCGTAATTCATCACGAGCGCCTCTTGTTCCACGTAGATCCCAGTTTCAACCGTGGGAATTCGCTTGGTAACGGTGTTTTCCCGATAATATTTACGGAATCCGGTGAGATTGCGCACAACTCCTCGTTAGAGATCGAGATCTGCGAACCTAGGGCTCGCTGGATCACGCTTTTCACAAGGAGCGGGTTCTCTATGGGTGCCTGGTATTTGAACGCGGGCGGTGGTGGTGGGAACTTCCCATCAATGGTTGTTGGCTGCGGTTTTTGGATTGCCTTCGGATCGGGCGCTGCATCCGTTACCGTTTTAAGCGCGGATTTCGGTGGGCCCTTCTTCTGGATGACCACTTCGGGTACCGCCCTCTTCCTTGGCGCCTGCCTTTCATTTATCAGGACCGTCCCTTCCTCGTCCTCGACTTCTTCGATGGTCGCACTCTGGGTGCGTCCAAACACCAAGGTCTGAGTGGGCGAACAACTGGCGAACATCATGGCTGCCGCGGCATGAGGCGGCGCGTCTCTTTCAAAGGCCTGCGTCTGCACCTGCCGCGGAGCAGGAGCTGGTTGTTGAACGTGCAGGTTGTCCGAAATCCACCTGTCGATCTTCTCCACTAGGTTCCTGCCCGGAACTCCTCTGGGTATGAACTGCCCGTTGGGAAGGACGATTTTAAGGTCCGCATTGCGGAAACATTTCCCTTGCCGGATGTAATCGTCTGCAAGGGGGCACTCTCGTACGAAGTGTCTGCTCCCTGAACAGAAGCCACATTCGCCCGGAAGGAACATAGTTCCACGCGTCGGTGGACCGTTATCACGTCCGTTCCACGGCTGCCTTGGCTGATAGCCATTCGAGCGCTGCTGGTACCTGTTGTCGCGTTGCTGGTACCCGTTGTCGCGCTGCTGGTACCCGTTATCGCGCTGCTGATACCCATTGTCTCGCTGACCATACGGTCCTTGGTACGAGATGGGTTGAGGAGCGGGAGCTGGATAGACCGGGGGCGGGACAGGGTCTATAGCCGTGGTGGTGTACATGGGGTACGCTTGGCAGGGCTGAGGAGGAATATTCCTGTTTAAGGCCTGGGTTAAGGATTGCATGTTGACATGGTATCGTTGGTTCATTTTCGCGAACGCGTCGCTTAGATCCACCATCTCCTTCTTTATGAAGGAAGTGTCGGCAACTTCTCCTCCCATTTTAGGGCCTTCCAGGATATATTGCCCCGCTTTCACCACGTCGGCTATGTCATGCGGAATATCACTAGCGTGGTCTGGCTTCGTGATTTGGAGGCGGCGGTAAACACGTCCTCGAAAGTCTTCGTCCAACCCCTTCGGGAATTCCTTTCGCGCCTCGAGGTCTGTCATTTTCCCTCCGTGATTAGGTGATTCGCGATGGTGGAGAACTTTCGATGATATTCGGAGAAATTGTCCTTCGTTTTAATTGTCTTCGAGGACCGACCAGTGACGTACGCGTCTAAATCATTCATGGTGAAGATTTTATGGCTGTCGGATCCTGGGTACAATTCTTGGATCTTCGTTTTGAATTCGGTCCACGTGACCGCTTGGCCTGCTGTGATACTTCCGTTCCACAGAAGTTCATCCTCCCGATCAATATATCGGAAGGCGACCTTTATCTTTTCTGCATCGGTGGTCTTTTCGCATGATTCTGCGACTTCCTCGACGTCCTCCCAGTAGCGTCTAAGGCTAAGGGCCTTTCCATCGAACTCGGGAGCCCCGCGGGCCGTACGTCCGGGTAACATTTTCGTCATCCGCTTTCGGATAGGGGTAGGTTGAGAGTCGGGTAAAGGTGAGTCTGAAAGAGTGGACTCCGATGAAAGAGTATTGGATAGGTCGGTGGTCGTAGGAACCGAATCTAACGAAGTCTCGGGGAAAGAGAGTCGGTGGGCGTTTCTGGCGAAGATGGAATGGAAGTAAGAGGTGATTCTTCCTCCGGTGGTTGCTGGACGATGGGTACGAGAGCTGCGGGTGCTGTCGATACTGAGGCGGTAGGGTCGTTTTCTGCAAGGGTTATCTCCTGTAGCACGTTTCTTCTGCTGCGTAGGTTTCGTGAGGGCGTGTTCGCCGATGTATTGGCACGGTCTAGTGTCCTTCTCCGTCTAAAATCCACGGTAAAAACCCCTCACGGTGGGCTCCAGTTGTGATAAGGACCGCGGTGCCGCTATGAGAATTTGTTTTATCAAAATAGACAGCCCGTTTGGCCTCTAGGGGTTATTTAACGTCGGAGGATAGTGGGGATGTAGGATTGGGACGTCTGCGTTGTCTGAGTGAGAGTGTTGCACGGGATCGCACGAGGTGTACATTCCGTGGGTTCGTGTTGGGGGTACCTGCTGTTAGCCGTAAATGGGTGTGGGGGTGATAGTTACCTGTCCTAGGTCACAAGCTCGAACAAACGACGCGTTGTTTCCTGTAAAATCCGATGCCTATGCTGTGATCCTTCCCTCGTGTTTCCCCGATGTTCCCAACGAAGGTGGAAGGCTTAATACAACGTTTTACGGTTATAAAGCAAGTGACAGCGACGCCGGCTGGTGCTGGTCAGTCGAACGTATGGGACATCCGGTCGTGACGCTGGGTGGCAGACGGCGATTTAAACCAATATGGCTTCGCCCAGGCCGACTTCTACAAAGCGCGAAGCTTGCGAGGTTGATGATCCTATTACGGGGAAGCCCGATGATATGACTTGGGGCCCGATGAGTTGGGACCTTGCGGATGGAGGTGTGAGAGTGAAATGCCCTGCTAGAGGCAAGTGAGGATGTGGTCAACTCGGTGTGAGCGAGGCTTAGTTGCACAGGTGGGGGTACAGGTGGTGGGGGAGAACTAAGCTCCGAAAATTGACTGACTACAACACCCTTTTCTGCTATCCTTTTATACCTTTTCGCCTCTTGACCGTCCCCTTGATGCCCACTCGTTCGGTTCCATCCCTTTCACGTTTGAGGGTGCTTGCACAGGAACGTACGCGGCGTGCGTTCAGCATTTGGGGCGACGGACGAGGCTTACATTCGAATTCTGGGGTTCATTTCCATGAACGGACGGAGTGTGCGACGCGAATTGGTACGGACGCAGGACCCGTTCCATAGCAGAGCGGATTCCTGGGCCATAAAAGGTCAGTTATTGGTCGGAAGACGCGTCCGGACGCATCTGAGTAGGTTCCGAATGGTTTGGAAGGATGGAAACTGGATCGGACGAGGCTTGCGTTCGAGTGTTGGTGACTTCTTGGGTGTGGGAAGAGGATACGAAGCCCAGGATGCCCGCTATTGGTTGGTCCGTACTATTCTCGTGGGCCGTAGCGCGTGGTGCCGTGTTCGTATGTGAGGTGCGAGTCGTGCAAAGGCAGAGTTCGGGTAATGGGAGCGTCCACCAAGCGTCGTGACTAACCGGACGGGTGGTACGAACGGTGTGAGAGGTTGGATGGGGACTGTAGGCTGCGTGCGTTTGATGAGAATCCGGATTTGGTAACTTTGATTCCTGATTTGGATAAACGGGCACCTCGTACGTTCTGGTCCAGGGCTCGGTTGAAGGGGCCGTGAGGCGGTGTGCAGGGCGTAGCACAAGCACCAGCCTCACAACGGCCGCCGCGCGATGAACCACTCGCGTTTTTAGAACGCGTGTCGTTCTGCCTCTGCTGCTGCTGAACGGGAGGCTTGGAGTTATTTCCCCCGTGGTCAGTGCTCTTGCCTAATTTAAGCAAGATCTCGGCTTGTTCAGCAGCTCTGACTATATCGTCCCAGGTAGCCCGTTCGGGATCGATATCCTTGCGATAAATTTCCATTTGCACAGCGGAGGTAAAGCTATTAAATAACTTCACTATCTTCTCTTGCATATCTTCTAACACAATTGAGTTCCAGATTTGGGACCACTCGGCGACGTGCGCAGCGACCTCTTTAGAGCCTTGGAAGCACCTGTTAAGGCGCTTCCTCTGCGTGTTCCGATAGTCCACGGGAAAACAAAAGTTGAACAGTTCTACGAAGAAACGCTTCAAGGTCCACGCGTCCTCGTCAGGAACGACCACTTGATTGTAAAAATCAAGTGCTTTACCATCCAAGTAGTAGGACACAAAGTACACTTGCTCATCTGCGGGTACGCGTCCCATTCTTACATAGGTATTGGACTCTCGGGCGAATCGCTGAATCGCATTCGCGTCAGGTTCGCCATTATAACGCGACGGAGGTATCGGTTTAAGCAGCATCTTCTGCTTGCGAGCGTGCCCTCGCTTGCGTTTGGACGACAAGCGCGGGCTCGAAGCTCCCCACCGAGATTTCCCAGACCCCTCATCGTCCGAGTCATCCGAGCTTTCGCTCTCTGAACTCGAATCGTCTGAGGGGTCAGACGGCGGCGATCTCCCATTAGCAGAAGTGGCTGGGGCACCACGAAGGGCCTTCTCGAAGAAGGTCTCCGCGGCCAATCCTCCCGGCGTCAAATTCCGCGGTAGAGGCGTCTTACCCTTCGCGGGTCTCAACGTCTCTGCGGTCTGCAGAGGTACCGCCCTGGCCGGGGATGGTATTTTCTCAGCGCGCTGCCTCAGTTCGAGCTCGTTAATTCGTTTATTAATCAAGCTAAACATCTCCTTTATAGAAGGCTCCTTCGGTCTGGACGGCGGCTCGGGAGCATCATTCTGCTCACGGCCTGAGGCAGGTATGAAGACTCCGGAATAATCTGGAGCTTCAACGGGAGACTCAACCGTTACAGTTGGTCTTGTTGGCGGCTCAATTACGACAGGCATCGCAGTTTCCACAATGCGTTCTGCGGGCAATCGAGCCTCAGTCCGAGACCTTCTCTTTTTGGTCTTCGGGCTCTTGGATCGCTTCCGAGACGCTTTCGTCTTCGGAGTCGATACTATCTCTGGGTCGAAATCAACGAGGAATCCGGTGGGTACCGAATGTTCCTCGTTCTTAATTATGCGGTTAATTTCCTCATAATTTCGCAGCATTTCACGCTGCGCCTCTAATTCGTCCTCAGAAAAGCTGTGAAGAGAAGAAATATTCCCCCAGTTTCCTGGATCTGGGCCCTTCCCCTTGTTAGAGGATGGACCAGGAATGGGAGTAAAAGACATGAGGTCTCCCTCGTCTTCTACTTCCTCCACAGTCGCCGGGCGCGTCTTCGGCCCAGACACGCGGACAGACTTGGGTAAGTCTTTAATGTCCTTGACCTTTATTTCCTTCTGAATACTCTCAGATTCGACCTTCCACGCCAGCTGCGCGCGGTATTGGGCCGTAATCGACTCATGACGACGCACGAGAGCCTCAAGATTATCTCGAGACATCCCGCCGGCCACCCTAGCAAACGTGGATTCGGACTCACTGTCAGACACGGTTGAATCAGAAGTGGAACTAATGGTATATTCACTTCTATTCAATTTACGTTCGCGATGACTACGTGAAGTCTTACGACTAACAGGAGTCCAGCCCCCGTCGTCGTCTTCGCTTGGCTCCTGGACATCTCTGTCCATGCCAGCGCTAATCCCCGTCTGCATGAGAGTGGGAAGTCCAGAGGAGAATTCTCCAATGGAAGGTCTCGCCACCAGAGTGGCGGCATTTCCCGCTGCCGGAGCGGGGGTTTGTCTCGTCACCGGGATGGCAACGGATCCCATCGACGAATCGATGGGAGGGAAGTCCTCAGCCGAAATAGTCCCGAAAGCAAAGGCGAGCGGGCTGTATAGGGGCTTGGGAGCAGGGTATAAGCCAGTACGAGTAGCAGCTCGAGTGTGGGGTTTGTTGTCCATAGCTAATAGATTCTTTGGTGCGTAATGCGTCGGCAACAAAGTGGTAGTCCAAGTTGATCAGACCAGGGGTAAACCAGCAGAGAAGCGACGAGGGGAGCGAGCACTTAAAAAGATGTGACGAAAGTACGGTCGGCTAGATAGTCGGCGGTAGGTTTCGGCACACGGGTTGGTGGTTCGCGAGTTGTAGGTTGGTCGGTCCAACAACAGGTAAGTGGCGTAAAAAGTAGTATTGACCAAAGAGTGACTAAGTGACAACGGTGTATATATATGAGGGGTCAATAGGGGTCAATAGATCGAACAGAAATGATGCGCACGTCGGCGCGACGTCGGTAACACACAACACGGATGTAGTAGAGTAGAGTGAATAAAAGAAATGTGGAAGGAATGTGGATGCGGTATAGGGAAGGATAAAGACCGTGTAATCGTACCGTTACAATCTGGTATTCACTTCCTTCGTGAGCCCTCCCTCGTGGTCACAGTTTTCCCCAGCATACATTTTGCCTTTCACTGTAATCGAGCATAACAGGGACCTATGGCAACTCTTCTTTTCATAAGCATTTCTCAGCCAGCGGCCAGCCTGGGCCAGAGCATGTTAAATAGCTATATAATAGATAGGTTGCACAAAAGCCGCACAAGCCGCATCACAGTGGAGGCCGAAGGATTTTTGTGACAAAAACATGGCATCCAAACATGTCTTCCTGTTTGGGAGTCTATTTCACGTGTGAGGTAAAATCAACCCCAAGAGATTCCTTCTTAGGCCTATTTTCTACACCAAATTTGACCCCGAACATGATGTCTATTTGCGTTCCAAAAATACATCCAAAATAGATTATTTTTGACAAGAGTTTTTGATGCTGAAACAGGGAGAGAACAAAGCAAATTTCGCTGTTTGGGTCCCAAACTAAGGTCTTTTCTTGCGTGAAAAATGCCAACAAAAATAATTTCTGCTGGACTTTGGACATGAAGAGGCATCATTTTAAGAGTACGAAAAGAGGATGGAAAATCTATCAGTTTCAGCTCATGTTCCACGGGGGCCAAAACACTGACCCAAAGGGAGAGACATGTTTGGATGTCATGTTTTTGATCCGAAAATCCTTTGGCCACCGCAGTGCATGCGGCTTTTTGTGCATTGTGCAAAGCCACATGGCAAATTTGAAATCTGGGAGGTGTCAATTAACTATTGTAATATAAGCTTACCTGAGGCAAAGGAGAGGTGCTGTGGGGAGATGGAAGATCCTCGGCACTGCCTCTGCTGCGTGGGAGACGTGAGAGTATAGGAAAAATAAGTGATGCCTTTGTTATGCCTGAAAAATGCGGCCTCCCACGGGTGCACATCCAAAACATAGCACTCGGGAGTGGAATATGAGATTTAGGAGGCATTTACAGCTATTTGCGGAACTTAGGGCGCGGATCATTTTTTTCTAAAAATTGATGTTCTCACTAATACCGCTCTACTGAGCTCAGTTTTCATCCGATTTCCTTGAAACCTAGACGAATAGATTCGAAATGTCATTTGACAGTGCTTAGGACCCTTCAATGAAGGCGAATACTATTTGTTACTGTTTGGTCCAAAATCCTGGGACTTTTTAATATGATCCCTGTATCATTATAACAAGTGGCCTTGGGGCTCCTGGGCTCAACCTAGACCATCTTAAGCATAATATCCAGTGCTTAGGGTAGTTTCGATCATCATTAGAGGGTGGAAACTGGTGAAACAAGCTGAGTAATTACGGGTATCTTGTGATCTATCTTTCACGGCCTCACTACTTATCCCGAACATCATCTACTGCTTCACAAACTATCCAGCTCACTGTAGGACATCCTCAAGATGCCTGTGCCCAAGCTCCAGCACCTTCAGAGGCCTCCTGCAATGCACAGAGGGATCATATTAAAAAGTCCCAGGATTTTGGACCAAACAGTAACAAATAATATTCGCCTTCATTGAAGGGTTCTAAGCACTGTCAAATGACATTTCGAATCTATTCGTTCAGGTTTCAAGGAAATCGATGAAAACTGAGCTCGGTAGAGGGGTATTATCAATTTTTAGAAAAAAAATGA
Source organism: Mycena leptocephala (assembly GCA_029378395.1). Classification (NCBI taxonomy): domain Eukaryota; kingdom Fungi; phylum Basidiomycota; class Agaricomycetes; order Agaricales; family Mycenaceae; genus Mycena; species Mycena leptocephala. The sequence continues at coordinate 29,065 of JARJLF010001673.1, read as the reverse complement.
TCCCGCCCTAGTCTCTTATAAACAGACGCTACAACAATATTAGTGCTCATACCTCGCATGTTGTAGTCTGTTGATAAGGTTGATCGAGCGATCAGTGGCCTACTTATTACAAATCACAAAAACAATTCGGAGGCTGGTATGCATTCCAAAACAAGTTTTTCGCAAATGTAAAGTCACAGTAGTATTTATTGGCATAAACCGAGCAACTTTCTCCCCTAACTCGTGGTGGCAGAGTCAAAGAACCATGAGTTTGAACTTTGATGGCTCGACAGCTGACAAATCCTGACATAATCTGTTCTTTCTATTCCGCGAGAATGGAAGTTGAAAATGAAAATTTTGAGTGGATATTTGGGGTTAGAGATGGATTTGAATACAAACTCTCTCCCAAAGTTTGAAGATGGAGGGTTTGGAAGTGCTAAATAGGCACGGCAAGATTTCAAACTCCGATGATTTGTAATAACGCGGCCACCAAACACGGTGGCGCGGTTAACTACAGACTATCCACGCCCTAAGTTCCGCAAATAGCTGTAATGGTAATTTGAAAGACAAGAACCAAGAACAGTGAAGAAAAAGCCATGGCATTGCACAATGCACAAAAGCCGCATGTGGCTCGTGCGGCTTTTGCGCAACCTATCTAATATCATGCAAGAAGTCACTCGTTTCGGGCCCACCTTCAAGTCCAATACAATCCCGACCCTAGACAGAGGCTACAACAGACATGAACAGAATGGTCGAATTCCACTAGCTAGATGATAGATCTCCCAAATACATAAGAGAATAAGTCGGGGAGATGGATATTATATCATTTACACCAAGTTCCTCATTTCAAACAAAGCCTTCACTTGCCTTGCCTGAGAACATTAGCCTGTTTGCGATGTGGCAGCCATCAGATGGCTGAATGGCTAACAAAAATGAAAATTGCAATGAACCCACCACATATTGTACCTGGCATTGGGATTCACCCAGTCCCGTTCGCGTCTTGGCCGCCGCCAAGTACGTTGACATGCATCGCTGTACCTGTTTATCCATTCACGACAAATGTGACTCAATCGCGAAGAGATGATGTAGCCAATTCAGAGTGTGCTCCGTGTTGCAGTAGTGTTGCAGCACTGCTGATTCCACTCTGCACCAATGAAGGCGAAGAAACCTTCACACATGGTGAGGATGCCGCCGAGCGTCGCTCGCTCATCCATGGCCTTGAAGACTGCGCAAAGGATCACGTTCGAATATAACAGCTGTTCGATATGCTGCACACATCAGCAAAAGCACATTTCACGCGCCATCTTTTGATCTTGTGATGTCGCGTAGATCTTGTGGATGCGACTACGCGAGCCACGAGACCGCGAAACCTAAATAAATCGAAGATTTTGAGAATGGAATACATCTCAAAGTACCTGCAGGCAATGTCACATGGTGAAGAAGCTATGCAATAATTCATGGGTGCGTATTTATCCACAAAGAAGGCACGAAATACCTCGAGGGAACAAGTGTCAATCACCTTTAGAGCTCTCGTGAGAATTCGGACATAGCTCGTGATTCGCGTGCGCGCGAACTTTTGGCTCGCGTACGAGCGCGTACGCGAGGTCACGAGCAGATTGTTTAAATCCCGATGCACCACGTTGACAATGAGTGTTGGAATGAAACGACTCGAACGCGACTAACCGAAGGAGGTCAAGCAGAGGATCAGGGCTCGGCTGCATAAATTTATTTTTTCAAACTACAGACTTTGAGCCTGGCTTGCGGCCTCTGCGGTGACCACCACTCACTCTACGTACCAGCACTTGTCTAATTCATTGTACTTACCTTTAATTCTCTTTCTTTGGCAGATATCTACTCGTGAACCGAATCAAGGGGGAATCGGGATTCGAATTTCCGACAGGAGGTAGGGGGGAGGGGCCGGGAGGGCCGAAAAAAACTTCTACCTATATATTAGCAGGGAGAGAAAAGAGCCTCTAAAACACGTCTCTGAGCCTTTAGGGACTCAAGTTCAGTGCTGGGAGCTCAAACAGAGGGCTGTGGCAAGCTGAGGAATGTTCAATTCAGTTTTTTAGGCCAAAAGTGGGCCATATGACAGCGAAAATAAGTCAAATTTAATGCATTCCTACTCACAGAATAGTTGGACAGGACTGGAACAATGCCCTCAACAATGTGGAAACACATCGTGAATTTTGTTGGAATTTTGTGGCCGAATTGGGTGGTGGCGGTGAGGACACACATGACCGGAAAGAACGGACCGCCGCTAGGGGTGGGAAGCTCCTTCCCTTTATGGAAGGTGGGTGGGTCCAGAGAAGGTCAAAAAGTTTTTTTCGACCCTATATCCTTTTTTCGAGTCCCGATTCCCCCTTGAACCGAATCGCGCTCTGTTGGAATATATGATGCGAGCTTGTGAAACTGCATTAGGAAAGTATGACTCTGCAGGAGGTTGAAATGCTATATAATTAATATAAACCCGTAGCTACTTTGTACAGCCTTCATGCGTTTGTAGTGGATCCTAAAAAACTCAATACTATTGCACTTATACCGCGCTCGAGACGACCCATTATTCTAACAAGTTAGTAACACGCTCGATGTCAGCGCGCATCAGCTGTCAAATCGCCCTGGATTTAAAAAAGGCAATTTGTGGCTGTGAAATCCTCCTGTTGTTCAGCCATGACCATCCAGTCCACATTCCCCCGGGAACTCGTGGACGAGATCCTGGAGTATGTCGGAGATTTCCGCTCTCTCAAGGCCTCTTCTCTTGTATGCAGGGACTGGGTCTCCCGCAGCAGATCCCACCTGTTCAAAGTATGCTCCCTCTGGCCATCCAAAATCCCCGGCTTCTGCGACCTCCTGCGTTCTTCAGAATGCACCATTGTCCCGCATGTTCGCAGCATACGCGACCTCAAACATTACGGCCCTCAAGATTACGACTCCTTTAGAAATATTGCGGCGGATCTCGGCCGCCTCACGAACGTCCGTGAGCTCGAGATGACATTCTCGACAAGCTACCGTCCCGAGAAGATCAATCCATTTCTCAGCACGGCCTTCCCCAACATTGCGCTCCTCGTGCTCACCTTTGACCAGACGCCCCTACCGCTTGTCGATATAATCACTGTCTTCCCAGCATTACAAGAGCTGGACATACAGATGTCCGGCGCCGTAATGGATATCCCTTCCGACACGGTACCGCCGCGAGAGTTATGCCGCCTGGCCCTTTCTCGAAACTCGGTAGGCCCGATCCTGACATGGTTGGATGCGGTGGACCATCTTCCCAACATCCACTCGCTCAAGCTGCCTTCTTTAAGGCTTTCAGACGTGCCCACCGTTCGCACGGCGCTTCAGCGGCTCGGGGGTGCACTCCACCACATTGACATTGACTTGCATGGCGTGGACAACGGCGGTGCGTGCACAACGACGTTCTTCTTCCTCCACTCATCTCTTCACGTGTAGTCAACACCTTCGACATCTTCAACTTGTCGCTACACCGCAACCTTATAACATTGGACATGGGTTTTTCGTGGGCCTACTCCGAGGCTCATGTGAACGCGATGATTCCGTGGATAACAAAGCTCATGGCGCCAACCATAGAGTGCCTTTCGCTGGAACTTGATCTAAGTTGCTCTGTGTACCAGAGCTTCGATTGGGCGGCGCTAGATGCTTTTTTGTCCTCGGCACGATTTCCGCGCCTGCGGAGCGTCACGTTCAAGTGCCCCGAACATGGAAATCACGAATACTACGATTATGCTCATGAAAATGACGACGATGAAGAGCCCGACATTGATACTGAACACAAGTTTTTGCGCGGGGCATTGCCATTGCTCGAGGCTTCCGGGGTACTGCAGGAAGAGTGGTAAGCCTTGGTCGAAAATCCGCCGGGCGACGGTTTGTGGATGTTGGAGAGGAGTGCAGGATGAAGGAGAAGCGTTGTGGCAACAAAAATAGTGTTGTTACAGCTTTGTCCAGGCTGAACCGGACGTTTCACCAATCGTTGCAGTTAGTTGAGGCCTTGAGAGCGCACGCGTTTTGACGTCCAATTGATCTATTTTGTTAATCATCTCGATTCTCCGTGTCTTTCTATAGCGCTCAATGTCAGTTGTCGTCAAGCATGTCAAGAGGGACTGTGTGTTTGAACTTAAAAGGCAATTTGTGGCTGTGAGCTCTTCATTCTTTCAACCATGACCATCCAGTCTAACGTTCCCCGCGAACTGGTACATAGGATCCTCGACTCTCATGCAGCCGATTCTCGCTCTCTCAAGGCCTGTTCTCTCGTGTGCAGGGAATGGGTCTTCCACAGTAGATCCCACTTGTTTGAAACATGTTCTCTCTGGCCATCCAAAATCCTCGGCTTCTGCGACCTTCTGCAGTCGCCCAACTGCACCCTCATTCCTCACGTCCGCAGCATACGCGACCTCAAGCATTACGGCCCCCAAGATTACGATTCCTTTAAAAAAATTGCGGTAGATCTTGGCCGCCTCCCTAACGTCCGTGAGCTGGAGATGACACTCACGACGATCTATCGTCCCGAGGAGATAGATCCATTTCTCCGCACCGCCTTCCCCACAGTTACACGCATTGTTTTCACCTTTACTTATCAGCGTCTACCGCTCGTCAGTATCTTATGTCTCTTCCTCGCCTTGCAAGAGGCCCACATCCGAAACGCTGGAACACCCTAGGATGACCCTCCCGACGTGGTGCCGCCGCAAAATCTGCGCAGTCTGTCCCTTTCCGACCAATCGGTGGGGCCGATTCTTGCATGGTTGAATATGGTGGACCATCTTCCCAAGGTTCACTCGCTGAAGTTACCTCATCTGCATCGTTCAGGCATGCCCATCATACGCGCGGCGTTGCAGCGGCTCGCAGGCTCACTTCACCACCTAGAGTTTGCCGGTACGTCTCTCTATTTGCGCTTTTTTATTTTTTTTCGTCCACTCATTTTGCGTAATGTAGTCGACACCTTGACTGCGCTGGACTTGTCGCTGCACCCCAATCTTAGGACCCTACACGTCAGCGACACCCCGTGGAACGACTGCGATGCGAACCAGATGATTCCGTTGATCACGAAGATTGTCGCCCCGGCACTCGAGCACCTGACGCTGGAACTCGATCTGGCTTCATCAGTGTACCAGAACGTCGACTGGGGAGTGCTCGACACTTTTTTGTCCTCAGCAGGACTCCCTTGCCTGCGGAGGGTCACCTTAAAATGCAGGACACATGAGGATCACAGCTTCGATGGTACTGCCGACGATGATGAAGAGAAATCCGGCAGCAGCGATGAACACGAGTTCTTGCGCGGAGGCCCCGTGAAGCTCCTGCCAAGGGTTGTCCCAAAATTAAGCTTTTTCAGAGCGAAAATTTGCGTTTTCCTTGTCCCAAGGTAAGCTTTTTTAGGCCAAAAATCCGGGAGCCTTGTCCGAAGTTAAGCTTTTTGAGAAAGTTGGCAGAAATTTCTGCCACAGCTGCCGAGTTTGAGTGCAATCGGCATTGTGGGCAGCAATATAGTTGAGTCCTTGTCGAATTCAACGTATATTACACGTACATATTACAGCTGTTTCCGAAAACCTTGAGACAAACTTTTTATTTTGCCAGCACCGAAAATTTTGATGGCTGCTAAGGATTGCCCGTTTGGGTGTTGCCGAGCCTAACCGAGGACAGCCGAAGCGCCAGAATTTATCACTCAGCTCAGTTTTGCCTAGCCGCCCTTCACGTCAGCCAATGCACCTTCCCTCAGCTCTTTTGCAACTGGACTTTCCGGGCAGAGCACATTGAGATTGCATTCTGTGAGGACGCCGCAGAATTTTTGGCCGCTGGCCAACCGCTGGCAGATGTCTAAATATAGCTGATCCGACGCCAGATCTGGTAATCCTTAGCAGCCATCAAAATTTTCGGCGCTGGCAAAATAAAAAGTTTGTCTCAAGGTTTTCGGAAACAGCTGTAAAATTCAGATTCCTCACACAGAACTGGCTGGACAGAATTTTTTTAATTTTTCGACCATTTCTTGCCAAATTTGGGCGCACGCGACGACCCCTGTCCGATTTAAGCTTTTTTAGGCCTCGAATCTGCTCCAACGTAAGCTTTTTTAGGCCAAATTTGGGGAATTTTTGGGACAACCCTTTGCAGGAGCTTCACGGGGCCTTTGCGCGGGGCATTACCCTTGCTCGAGGCTTCGGGGATGCTGCAGACGGAGTGGTAAGCCTAGGTTGTTGCTCACCGTTGGGCAGCGCACCTGCTTGTCCACGAGAGCCCGGCGGGTAGTGTTACCTGTTGTTCTTGCATTCCTTGTGTATATTTCCGATTCCGACAAACGATTCAAGTGGTGGCCGCGGCCGAGAGCCCGGCGGGTAGTGTTACCTGTTGCTCTTGCATTCCCTGTATATATTTCCGATTCCGACAAACGATTCAAGTGGTGGCCGCGGCCAAGAATATAACAGGAGAACAGGCATTAACATACTCGTTACGAAATGGCGGACGTCGACGTTGTTCGACATTTCGAGGCGGACACGGCGGAGATGGTGAAGGCACCACATCTCCGACCCTCGAAATAGGTACGCTCATCCACTTCTGCTCATAAGGGGCTTTCATGCTCTTCGAGCCAGCTTTCCCTGCCGATCCAGCGTCAGGGCGCTGCGACGCGCACACAGACAGCAGGCCTGAAGTTTTGCCTGAAGTCAGGTTCTCGGAATGAAAAGACAAGGCAGGGGTCGGGGGCCGTAGTGCACAGCCATCAGATCTTGGGATTCGACCACGGCTGCAGTGCGGTATTGTTTGGAAGTAATGCTCGACCCAAACAAATGGCGGCACACAGGCTCTTGTAGGTTCGGTACAAGCCCCGTTCTGACGAAGCCGCGCGATGCCGAGCAAACAAATAGACCAAACATCAAAACAAATATGCCACGCGGGCTTTCGTCAGAAGGGGCTTGCTTCAAAGTCCGGAAATTCGGGGGGTTGACAATCGCCCTGTAGCGACCCAACGCGGCCTCTGTGCCCTGGGGTCATTTGGGAGAAGTTTTAGTCTATCGACATGGCTATGATTTCGCTCTATGGTACATGGTAATACATTGAGAAATCATCGAGTTCTGAGGGGTGCAAGAGGCGCGAAAACACCCTTTTTTTGTGAAGCCTTAGAAATATTTATTTTTCACCAGTTTTTTCAGATATTTCATTTGAAGCTGCCCGTTGCATATGGCTTTCAGAATCATGTACACTCAAGGCGATATGTGTCCTGTGCTTTGAGGTATTCGACATTCGCTCCTGAAATCAGTGCGCTGTCACACTCTGTGACCGCTGTTCCAGTGTCACGCAAAAGGCGAAAATATTTACTCCCCAGCATGTACACCGTAATAAATTGTATTTTTGCTTTAGATAGAATCCTATGCATCTATACAGTAGCCTCTGTCCAGAATATGGGGTATCTCTGCACCAAAAAGACGGTTTAGCTGAGATTAAGTTGACTCACTCCTTGATGCCAATTCCGTCTGAACTAAGGTTAAAGAGACGTTAAAACACCCTCAGGCTTCCAGCAATGCGTCCCGGGTCGTATTATTGTCACTTTTTTGGCAGAAAAACTGTGTCCTCAGGCTAGGCAGCCAACTAATGTATGAACACTGTAGGGTAGAAAGTCCAGATATTCAGACATTTTATAACCCCAATTTTGACGTGTCCAAACGCGAATTTTATCTCAGGGAACATGTTTTTGTGCTCCAAATGTGATTCACTAGCCTGTTGGTTGAGCACAAGACGCGTCGAGACTTTGATGTGGGATGTGACATGCCGTGACATCGAGCACTCACGACATCATAATACCTGCAGCTCAGCCATAAGGGCCCTATGAACTCCAAGAATATTCATGGGGACTTTTGAGATGCCTATGAACATTCTGTAACGTGAGTTCCAATCAAAATTATTGTCTTCTGGACCTCCAGCAGATGAATTCTAAAAATGTACGAACTTTAGATCACCACACAACTTTGAAGACAAAAACATATTCAGAAACCCGGGCAATTGTGCAATAGCATACCTCATGATATAATTTCGAATGTAAAAAATACAGCTAAGGGTTTGAGCCGATACTGAGCGAGCTAGAAAATGTTTTGCAAGTCCTTTGTTTGGCGGACTTTGAAGCAAGCCCCTTCAAGAAGGTCCCCCGGCGCGCCGGGCCGGAACTTCGCAGGCTTGTTCCGAACCTAAGGCTCTTGCACTTCGCGTTTTGCTTCGCGTCAAAATATCGGAACTTCGCCCTTTAAACCAATTCCCTGATAGCCTAGCTCCTCCTGGGATTAGCGCCTTGATTAGCGCTACTCTAGCATTTAGTTGGTCGGACGTTCCATCAGACATCTGCCATCCATACGCACTATTTCTGAGCTCTGCTCCTCTGGAGTTCGCCATCTTGAATCGTTCATGCTGAATAGCTGGACATTCACTGAATCAATTAGATGCGCTGCAAGGTCTTTTGGGAACTGGATTGACCTCATTCGGTTCAGGCCGCTGTTCACGAAACTCAATGAGTATGCAGAGGCTCCTGCCTCAAGCGCTCCTCAAGCGCTCAAATTTCTTGGGGATCCTCCTTCGGGCTCCGCCTTGATCGTTTCGTCTTGACGCGCACACGTGCTGTTGCTTTCCTTCGTTGACTGCGATGAGCAGCACATATGCGATTGGCACAGCAACTTTTGCAGGCAAGTTCGCGTCTATTTCCAACTAAAATACAAGCTAAATGTGGCACAGAAGACTCGCACACCGACAGAAACTCTTAGGACGCGTCTTTGAACGACCCCGAGGACGAAATCGAGTCCTCATCCTTATCCTACAGAGGCTCCTTTGCGCTCCGCACGCGCACGCCCAGTCTGCGGCGCGCGGTATCGGGGAGCAGGGCGAGTGGGAATGGGAGAAGTTTGAGGAGGAGTGGAGGAAGTGGGGCCGACGCGTTGCCCCCTGGACTGAATGTGGCGGAGATGAGCGCGTATGCGCAGAGTAATGAGGCGGTGAGTGCGCGTTTTTTATATAAAAAATACTCGGGTTATTGACTTGTCTTATCTCTCTCTCTTCCCAGCCCCTGCACATCGGCCTCCTATGGTTCCTTAACGTGCACGCCCCGCCGCCGTACAGGTGGCAGCGCTGTCAGGTGTCTCGCCCTCACTTGTCTTCCACGACAATGACCCGATATTAACTCGTCCCACAGGCCCTCCTCTACCCGCACCTCCTGCTTCTCTCCTGGCTCGCGCCGGGCGGGGGACGCGGCATCGCAGGCCTCGACCTCATTAACTGCCAATCCGTGCAGAGTACCCCCGGCTTGGAAGATCCGGCGGCGAGGGAGGATGCGGGGAGTGTCGCTGCGATGGAGCAGAGTGGTGCGTTCTTCTCCCTACTCTCTCAAGCCTCCCAAAATTTTTTTTGGGGGGGTTTTATTGGACGAACGGAAGACTGACAGGCTACTTTTTCCGCAGAAGGCGAACAAGGACAAGCCGCCCACACGCTCATGGACCTGCTCGTCCCGTTCCAGATTGTGTATGAGGACGGGGTCGAGAGACTCGCGGCGGAAAGTTTGTTGGAGAGGCAGAATTGGGTTACTAGGATTCGGTATGTCTTCCTTCCTCTTCCTCCTCGCTTTCTTACTCCCATCCTTTTCTTATTTATATTTACTAATGTGACTTGTCGATGCGCAGGGAAGCAGCCCACCGTCCGCTCGCCCTCGCCGAGTCCTTCGCGGGCTTGGCTGCTGGGGACGCAAACGAAGACGCCAACGAGAGCACGAGCACGTCCGCTCATCGCGAAACTATGCCCGCACGCACCGCGAGCATCTGCACCATACTCTCCGTCGACTGCGCGTCGTCCGTCGGGAGGAATGGGAGTAGAGGAAGTCGGAACACGGTATTCGTACCCCCGATGGGGGAGTCGAAGGATATTACGAGTGAGAGTGGGAGCGAGACGGAGACGGGGGGGAGGAGTGGACAGGGGGAGCCGTTCACGCCTACTACAGCGACAGGGAGGACGGGGACGGTGCGCTACATCCCCAGCGGCACGGGCACCGGCGCTGGGACGACGCGCGCGGGCCCGTCGCGGCTCACTCGCTCAAGAGAAATACGCAGGAGGCCGGGGTTAGGGTTGCGCAGGCGCGCGCTGACCTCACCGATAGGCTCAGGGCCGCCGTCGACGACGTGGGAGGCTCCGTCCGAGCTGAGCAACATGCCCGAGACCTTGCTCACGTCGACGTCCTCGTACCTCACGCCGCCCTCTCGCGCGCAGTCGAGTCTGCACAGCTGGGGGCGTGGGTCCAGCGGGACGTACGAGTCGTCCATCCTCGCGCCTTCGCCATCCGTCGGCTCCATACCACTACACGACGCGTCGGGCGAGACGTCCTTCCTGCGCCCGACCGAGCCGTTCTCCTCGGGGAATCGCATGAGCACCATCCCGCGCTCGACGCCCTTGGAGCTCACGCCGCCGCCACCGTCGTCCAGCCTCTCGGACTTGTCGAACTTCCCGAGCGAGTCGTCGTTGTCGATTGGAAGCACTCTGCCGGTGCTTACGCAGTCGTCGGAGGAGTTGGCGGCAGGATTGCTGCCTGAGATGACCTCGCCCGAGGAAGAACCAGAGACAATGAGTTTGTTGAGCACGCCTCGGCCCAGTCGACCACCGGTACGTGCTGGCTCACCAAGTGATAATACCTTTCCTTATTTATTTCTCGTAGTCATCAGCAGCGGCATCTAATCGCGGCCTCCGGACGCCCGAAGCCTCCGGCAGTATGTCGGTCTCGACGCCGCGTGGAGACCAGCCCTCGGAGTACTCAATGCTCGATACCTTTCCCTCGTACCGCACGCCGAGCACGCACGGCGTCACTCTAGAGCACCTGGTGAACGAGTTGCGCCGCCTGGCCGATATCAGAGGCGAGGAAAACCAGGATATCGCGGGCAACGTGCGCGCACTGAGGAATGAGCTACGCGACTTTGCCGACTTTTTGCATCGCCCGGCGTCTTGTGCGCCGTCCCCCATGCCCCGTGGTCCCTCGCCCACGCCCGCTGCGTCAACTCCAGGCCCTGCGCAGCCCAGGATCCAGTATCTTGAGCCATCGATAACGTACACGGGCAGCCTTTCGCACTCATCCAGCAACGCGAGCATCGTTTTGTCAACACCTCATTTGCACGACGTTTTGTGGTCGGCGGACCCCGAGTCGCCCCTCCCCGATTCGCTGTATCCAGGTCTGCCGCGGCAGCTGAGTGACGATGGGTCAACACCAGATTATTCCCCGCCAACGACTGATCGCTATTCGACGTCGACGCTGCTCACAGGTAGCCCGGAGACTGCTGGGCTTCCTTTCCTCCCATCTTCGCCTTCTCTGTCGACCTCTTCATCGTCTTCATCCTCTACATCCTCGTCCTCGACCGATACAGTCACACCCAACAACGTTCCGGAGGACATCAGAAGAACAGTCGATGGGTTGACGGACTCAGCTGCGAATTATGGTCCTCTCCTTGACAGCACCAGAGAAATGGTGGTCGGATTGTGGCAAGGCCAGCTCTCGACCAATCATTCTCTCGACTGGTTCCGTGAACATCATGTTCCTCGCAACACAGAGTTGAACGAGAGAATGGCCCGCATCGAGGATATACTGCATTCTATCATTGATCGGCCCGGCGAAGCACCACAACTTTCCGTCCGTGGGCCTGGCCCTGTGCCTATCAACTCCCGGCGCAGCATCCTCCGTAGACCAGCGCCCGACGTTCCCGAGGTGCGGATGCCGGTACCCCCCGCACCAGCGGGTCGTACGTTTGCACAGCAGCTCGATGATATGCTTTTGAGCGCGGGGTCCGGTGTTCCACTGGAGCCCGCTGAACGCCCGCGACCAGTCGTCCCTTTTCAATATGATGTCCAGGGTCGAGGTCTTCGTCCCCGAAGCGGTGTTGGTGTTACCGTTCCTCCTGGACCGGCTCGTCCATACACTATACCTCCGAGAACGACCCGCATTCTGTGGGACCCCAGAATTCCGCGTCAAAATTTCCGCGACGGTCCTGGATTGGCAGGTCCTTCGGGACCATCTGAGCAAGATACGCAGCCAGGACTTCCATCAGGGCCACTATCAGGGCCAGCCCCACCTCCTCAGCAAAGTAAGTACTATTTCGCCAGTGGAAAACATTTTGCTGATTATCTTTCGGCGTAGGACCTTTTGATCCTGGTCCGCCTCCTCGACCAGTATGTTCCCTAATAAATATGTTTATTCCAGCGCTGATTGAAATGTATCATAGCCGGTCGATAATGGAGTGGGTACACGGCCGCAGACTGCTCTAGATCAGTTAGGTGGACGTGATCTAGGGCTGGGACCAAGTTCGTATCGTCAGGCTCCGTCACCGGAACGAGTACGTGGATGTTCTGTTTATTCCGTCCAACTCGTTCAATTTATTCGCCCTTAGCGTCAACCTACTCCAGGAATGGGTGTTCTGCCTCAATCCCTTATGCTGTTCCCTCCTGTGCGTGTCCCACCCAGTTCAATTTTGTTAAAGATCCACTGACCCCTTTATCAGATAACTGTGAACTTGTTTGACTCGTTGACGGACATTCTCAGGGTGCGCAGGTTCCTGATTATTTGTTCAGGACAGCTGATCGATTCCACAATAGGAAAATCGACTGGCTCAGCTTGCCACAGTCGATCAACAACGAGAACTCATGAGATATATGAGAGGACTAAAAGAATGGCTGCCGCGCGATGTACACGACCGCCAAGCTACACTTCAAGGAGTTATCGCTCGAGTCGAGCGACTAAGCGCAGATATACAAGCTATGGCAGCTCGAGGTACGTTTTCCGTTGGGTAGTTTTTTCAGATGACTCTAAATCGATTGTAGGTGCGCCAGGATTTCCGGGTGATAGTGATTCAAGCTCCTCTTCGTCGGAGGGGGAGGGTGGCAATGGTCCCCCGGCCTTTATACCCACGGAGCGACCAAGCCCTGTGATTCCACCAGAACCATGGCGACCACCTCCTGGATTCCGACCCCATCCTTTCGCTTCCGCCATTCCGCTGATTTTTCCGAACGAAGATCGGCGACTTGTCATTCCTCAAAACAATATTACAATGCCTCTTTTCATACCACAATTTCCACGACATTTTCCACAGCAAGAGTGGCCTATTCTTCCTTTCCGACCCCCGAATCGCTCTGACATTGATCCGATCGTATTCCACGTCGCAACTAACGGGCGGAGCAGCAGTAGCGGGGGCCAGGAGCGCCTCCCCCGCCGCCGTATACGTAGGCGCGGTGGCAGGAGCAGTCAGCGCACAATTTTAGTGCAACCACAACAACCGACTGGAATTATTCCCCAGCCGGTGGTCATGGCGCCTACTGCCACTGAGTTCCCCCAGCAGCAGCAGCCTCCCCCGCCGCAAACGATTGTCATCCAGCAGCCAGCCCCACCCCAGCAGCAGCCATATATGCCTCAAGGATCGATGGCGCCGCCGTCAATCATGGTCCATACCGGCGGTCGCTTTCGTTCCCGTTCTCGCTCTTCCAGTTCCAGCAGCTCGCGCAGGCGCAGTCGTCCGCGTAGTTTTCATGACCGCCCTCCGGTGGTTATCCAAGAAAGTAGTCATAGTCATCGGTCGCGGTCTCGTTCCCATTCACGTTGGTCTACACCACGAGGTGTCACCGTGGTCCAGCCCGTGATCCTTGGACATTCACGCTCGCACTCTCCCCGATACTACGAACGGCATCCATCTTATCGACGCCGCTCCCGCTCTCATTCTCGACATACTCCTCCTCCGGCCGTAGTTATCCCACCGACTCAGGGTGTGCACGGTCCACACGTCATCCATGGGACGAGATCGCGTTCGCATTCACCCATAATTTTTGGTGACGGTAGCCGACGTCATCGCTCCCGTTCGCCCAGACGACGCAGAACAAGATATACCCACAGATCTCGTAGTCGTTCACGGTCACGCTCTCCGTCAAGGCGTTGGACGCGTGTATCTCGTAGTCGTTCGCGCTCACGCTCTCCATCAAGACGTTGGACACGTGTATCCCGTAGTCTTCCACAATCACGCTCTCTGTCCCGTTCACGCTCCCCACGTCGTCCACGCTCTCCGCGCCGTTCACGCTCTTTACGCTCTCGCTCTCCAGGTCTTTCTCGCTCTCCACATCGTCCACGTCATTCACGCTCTCCGAGTCGTTCGCGCTCTCCACGCTCTCGCTCTCCGCGTCATTCACGCTCTCCACGCTCTCGCTCTCGCTCTCCGAGTCGTTCACGCTCTCCACGCTCTCGCTCTCCAGGTCTTTCTCGCTCTCCACATCGTCCACGTCATTCACGCTCTCCGAGTCGTTCACGCTCTCCACGCTCTCGCTCTCCACATCGTTCACGCTCTCCACGCTCTCCACGTCGTTCGCGCTCCCGTTTTCCACCCCGTAGTCGATCGCGTTCTCGTTCCCGTTCACGTCGGTCTCGCACACCCCCTGCTGGCACCGTGGTTCAGCCTGGACAACCGTTTCGACCAACCGGACCTCCCAGATTTGTTGAACGTTCACCCAGCTCCTCAATGGGCATTTGCATGGTACCAGAATGCTTGAGATGTCTTTTTAGTTGGAGTCTACTACATAGGCCTTTCACTATGCCGCAACCAACTCATGCACGATCCCCGTGGAGGCCTAAGCGCGATCCAGACGACGAGTCGTCTCTTGAGCCGCCGAACCCTGGCAATAGAGCATTCGGAAGGGGCACTCACGAAGACGATCTAGGACCGCTGAGTGGCCGCAAAGACGATAATTTGCGTTTGGATGACAACGAATACCGGCGCGCATCCGTTTCGACTTGGAAAGACGAGAACCAAAACCACCCTAGGCGCGATCCAGACGACGAGTCGTCTCTTAAGCCGCCGAACCCCGGCAATAACTCATTCGGGAAAGGCACTCACGAAGACGATCCAGGATCGTTGGGTGGCAGTAAAGACGATAATTCGGACAACGACTCCCGACGCTCATCCGATTCGAATCGGAAAGACGAGAACCAAAGCCATCCTAAGCGCGATCCAGACAACGAGTCGTCTCCTAAGCCGCCGAACCCCAGCAATAACTCATTCGGGAATGGCCCCCACGAAGACGATCCAGGACCGTTGGATGGTAGCAAAGACGATAATTTGGAAAACGACTCCCGACGCTCACCCGATTTGAATTGGAACGACAAGAACTGGGATTTCGATCTAGACGACGAGTCGTCTCTTAAGCCACTGAACCCTGACGACAAAGCATTCGGGAAAGGCACTCACGAAAACGATCCAGGACCGTCGGGTGGCCGCAAAGACGATCATTCGCGTTTGGGTGACAACGACTCCCGGCGCGCATCCGACTCGAATCGAAAAGACAAGAACCCTAAGCGCGATCCAGACGACGAGTCGTCTCTTGAGCAGGCCGACCCTCCAGCATCTGGGGGGAAAGATGCACCCGTCCCCCCATTCCATTTCGATTCGGATCGGGCCACGTTCCTTTTCGATTGGGATCAGGCGAACAAGGAGCTGGAACGGCATAAACGCCTTGCGGAAATAGAGGATTATTACCAGTACTTTGCTCTTGATGGGGAAGACGCTGAAGATCGACGGGAGTGGTATTTCCGGAGAAGTCAAGAAGAGAGGCAGCGCATATTCATGGAGGGCCAGAAAAGACGTGAACAGGAAGCCATACGGAGGGATGAAGAAGGTGCTCCGCCGCATCCCAGCGCGCGCGTTTCAGAACAAAGTGTGTCCCTTCCTGCCTCGTCTATCCCAGACGCCATTCAGGCTGAACGGGACAGATTCGCCCGTGCTGCTCCGTCTGAAGCAAGCCACGCACCTCCGAGTTCTGCTCCGTCGAAGCCAACCTACGCACCTCCGAGTGCTGCTCCGCCTGAGCCAAGCCACGCACCTCCCAATGCACCTCCGCCCGACCCGGGAAATCAGTCCAACTCGACCCTTTCATCCGGAGGACGCTCTCACGAAGACGATCCACGGCGGCACAGTACCCGCGTACTAGATCCTTTGACGCGTCTGACTGACCACGTCTCCCGGCCTCCACCCGATTCGCGTCGGAGAAACGAGACCCAAGAATACCCTAGTCGCGTTGGAGAATACGACTCGTCGCGAGTCCGAGTGATGACGTCCCCGGGCCTCCACCCGATTCGAATCGGACCAACAAGAACCAAAAAGACGGTAATCGCGATGGAGAAAACGAGTCCGACCGGGACAAGTTCGTCCGGGAACGAGACGGCCCGCGAGCGTGCTCGACTGGAAGCTGAACGTGACGCAGCTCGCGATGCGCTAATGACGGAAAAGCAGGCGCGTGTCCGAGCCTTGGAAGAGAAATTGGCGAGACTTCGAGGCGAGCTCGAGAATGAGAAGGTTTTGCGAACCACCAACGACGCTGAAGCTCGGGAACGCGCGCGCCTGACGATGGCGGAGAGTACTGAGGCAAGGGCGCAACTCGCGGAGGAACGCTGGAAGGAGAAGCAGGAGCGACGGCACAACACGGAGTTGAAGTGGATTGAGCTTTGGGACATGGTGCGAAAGATCGACGACGGTATGGAAGCGGATCGCAATAGAGTGGAGGAGGCACGACTCGCTGACGAGTCGAAGCTGGGTAAGTCGTTCCTTTTTGGCGTTCCTCTCCTCTCGATACTTATTCGTCAGGCGAAAAAATCATTGAAAACTCCGGGAAAGAAATAATGAACTACGAGACCTTGTCAACTCTGTATCCGGAAGTACGATTCCTACCTTCTCGCTTGCGATATTTCTAATCACGCGGGCTTCAGGTTGGCGTGCTGATTTCATCAAGCAGCATCCCGAGACTATTGAAGCCGTTCGACTGACTGCCCATGAACAAGTCGACTTCAATGTACAAGGGGTGCGCTGTATTTATTCACTTGTGAAACCCCACCAACCGTTCGCAGTACCTCGATGGGTTCAGCCAAGCACTCGCGTCGGAAGTACGGATGTTGCTTGATGAAGTTGGCAAACTCCGGGAAGGGAGACGTGCTCTTCAGCAGTACGTGCCCCCACATTTTCTATCGCATGGACCGCTGACGAAGTTCCTTCCAGCGAACTCGGCGCCTTGCTCTCTATGAAGGCTGCATATGGGACTGGTGGAGAGTTTGAGCCTGACTGGTGCGTCGTTTCTGTCTACATTTTCAATGCCTAATGGGTTCCGATGAAGGACACCTCCCCCGATGCCCCTGCCACGGTCTGATCTTCCCCAAGCGACGCCGGGATGGCGAACACAGATGATGACGCCGCGCCTGGGGGGGAGAAAGGGCTTCCCAGCCGCCTCCCGCTCCTCGCTCTGAAGTACAATCGTTGCAATTCAATATTGTTTTACAGCAATGTAAGATCGCTTTACAGCACTTTTGTAACTGGCCATAGCTAAAATGGCTTGTAGCTGATTCCACCACATTTGCGCCATCGCCAATGCCAACGCCTTCGTCGCACGACGAGCCCACGCACACGCTGCTGGTGCCGGACAGCACGGATAACAGCCGTGGACTGTTCGGTCCCCAGGCGCCTCGAAACTACCAAGGAAGAATCACTCTACACATGTCCAGTCCATGAATTTTATTTCACTTGCTTGCATGCTTTGCTTCATCCACTTGTACCACTATCTATATCTATCTATCTGAATCTGTATCATATAGTATTGTAACACTTTCCTGTTTCTCGTTCAAGTCACACAGACGTGGTAAGAAAGAGTCCGGGAGATAAAATAGAAACGCAAGCAAGCAACACCGACTCGTCTGGCGATGTCGGACACGCAGAGCCCTCACGCCCGACAGAGCCCTCACACCTGGAAAAGACACCCACATCTCGTTGGGCCGTTTCCGCTCCGACGGCGTTCGTCTACCCCTCGTGTCGAGAACAATCACTCGCAGCCAGTGGCCACCACACCTCCCACCTCCGGGTCCGCCAAAGACCTAGCCCCCGCCGCCTTTGATCGTCCCGCCCCGCTTGCATCACCTCGCCTCCCACCGAACGCCCCCGCTTGCGCTTGTGTACCCTCGCCCCCACCCCCGCCCCTGCCGTGCACAGATTCCTCGGGCACTATATGCATGGCTACGCACTAGCATCCTGTATCTGTATCTGTATCTGCGTATCTGCACGTACCCGCCCCCGAGCCGTCGCAGGTCCTGCGGCAGCGGCAGACGAAGCTAGGCAGCTACATCTATGTGGGAGAGAGAGGGCCGAGATACATATACGAAGTCGCCCCCTGGCATGCGCATGCGATTGGCATGGGTACTCCAACGTGCGCGCGTATGCACTGCCCGCTGTGATACCGGCTGCCGCGAGCCCACGAGCTAGTGGTGCGGTGCGGTGCGGTGCACGTAAGTAAGAACAAAAAAGAAAGAAGCGTTAGACCAGGCAAGCGAGCGTAGAGGCAGAGGCATCGTAGAGGCAGAGAGAACGCGATCGTAGAGGCAGAGGTACCACGAACGCAACGCACGCACCCACGCAAGACTCACGCCCGCCTGACAAAGGGCGTGTGCGCCCCTCCTCCTCGAGCACACGGACTCGCGTTGCTGCCGAGCGACCACGCTTCATCCCGTCTAACTCTAACTTGCATATGCACCGGTGCCCCACCCCCTCAGATTCGCCGCCGAGTGCATGGCAGCTTCCACCGCCGCCGTCCCCGCGTGGGCCCTCGAAACGATTCCGAGTCTGGGACGACACGACAGGACACCTCCGCTGATACCCCGCGCCCCACGCCCGCGGCTACGGGTAGCGGTGCGCGGGCTCTGTGCGTCCCGTCCTGGCTCGAGCCATCGAAAGCCCCGCGGTAGCGGCGCAGTACGCGGCTGCGATGCGCAATAGCGCAATCGCGTGTTACGACGACCTGTGCCGCGCGCGCAGAAGACGGCGGCGTGCCCGACGTCCGAACCACAGGCAAGTGCCCGTACGCCTACGGCAGTGAAGGGCTGCGCGCAGATGTACCCGCATATCGCATATGTATGTGTATATGTGGTGGCGAATAGCACCAGCCAGCCCACGGACGAGGAGGACGCGCGCACGCATGGCATGCCGCAAGCCCGGATATGAGAACAAGATCGAAGAACGAACGACAGAACAAGAAGAGAAAGAAAGAAAGGCGCAAGGAGAACGCACGGTGCACCATTAGACTAGTACTGTCATTCAGCACCCTGCAGGCCGTCGCGGGCTCGTATCCCGCTAAGGCGCTGTATTCGCGGCCCCTTGCGCTGAGGGCTTTGGTACATGTACCCCAGCGTCACGGTGCACGGGACAGCAACCAACGCCGACGGCGATGGTGATACCCGCGAGCGCGACACGGACGGCGCTGGTCGCGGTGGTGATGGAGGACGCTGATGAGGTGGGTTGGACGTGGGTGAGGCAGTCAGGAGAGCGGGCGCATGAGGGAAGGCAGGGAGAAGCGGTAGATAGTGTAGGGCAGAGGGCAGATCACGATACTCACGAAGGAAGCTCATGATTGCAGTGAATGCCAGAATGGGTGGAGGCGGGCCTCGAGTCTATTCGACATCGCAAAATTGTTGTCAATCTGAGGGAGCGGAAGACTGTAACGAAAGGCGCTAGTTTACGACTCGAGGAACGGGAGGACGCCGTGTAAAACGGGTCCCGCTTCATGCACGTTCCCTATACGCCGCTGAAGCGTTCCGTCTCGCACGGCTTGCCACCGTCACGCAAGATCCTTGAAATTGCGAGGTGGATCGCAACGCCTCTGCGAAGTCGCACGTCCACCATCCCACATCGTGGATATCGTCCGGAGGGAATCGGGAGATTGGACCGGGGAGGGGGAAGAGAGAGCATCTTGAAAACGTTTGAAAAAAGCGGAGAGCTCATAGCGATGGCGGCTCTTGGCCGTGCGGATCGAGCCCATATGCATGTTCATCCAGAGGGCCCAGGAGATTTTGTGACCTCATAAAACATTTCTGGGCGGTATGGTACTGGTATGGTGTTCTGAATCAATGCGGCGGCATTCGAGGTCAGGCTACTCTTTGATGTCCGCCGTGATGTCCGCCCTCGATCACGCCGTGACCTAACTGCTTACGATTCAACGCTACTTAGGCCCTGCTCGGGTGGACGGGACCCAGGCATTCCAATCGGTTCGGCTGTCGGCAGGACAAGCGAGCACTGATGCGGTGTCGGCTAGCACGCTCCGTCACTCTCCAGTCACACATGCTTTGTAACAAAATAGATATTGGCAAAATCTCTCCACATGTTTATATCTTCGATTTCGCGTCTTTGGTCGGGAAAAATCAAATCGACGTGTATTCTCAGGTTAAAGCCATAATGTGCCCTTGAAATCAGTCAGAAGATGAAGACTAGGCCTCAGTACAGCAGGTCTGGCTAACCAGCAAGGTCAATTACGTATATCTTGTCAAGGACGCCGTGACAAGCCGGTTACCACACCTTTTGACAGAATCCCACGTCAATTGGGTTGGGATCTTTTTGGCAGAGAATTGGGAGCGATCCGGCCCACCCAAGCAGGGCCTTATGTTACAGCACTGCTTACTTCCTGGCCGTAGTATGTACATCTGTGGCCATTTGGGATACCCGGCCCGTCCCAGACAGTGAATAAACCTTCAATAAATTTTTATAGAGAGACATCAGCTTCCTGAGATATCAAAGGCCGAGAACTCTAGTATCGATTTAATGCAATTTATTTACTCCTACTCGCCTTTGTCAGAAGCAAAGGAAAATCGACTCTGGCAATGATTAAATCTTTTGGATGCACTTGAAATAAGTAGATACAGGACCAGCTTAGATGAGCTGCAGCTTAAGTAGCATGCAGATGGAGGAATAAAAAAGAGGGATTATGTATTTCAAACTCCGCCGAGAGATTAGTCACCCTCTTTATAAAATTACAATACGGGTGTCTGTCCGTCCGAAGCCTTTTTAAATTCCGCTTTTAATCTATCAGTCCGGCAGCTCGGATCAGCGTTCTTATTTTATTTACATCCAGCAAGTGGGAGCCGGCGCAAAGCGCCGGCGACCACTTGTCTCTTATAAACAGACGCTACAACAATAAAGTGCTTGTACCTGGCATGTTGTACCAAGAGATGCCGAACTGCGGCCGGACTTGATCCCGGACTTTCACGACTCCCAAATGTCCTGACGATTCCCTAAATTTATTTTAGGAATCGTTCTTTAGGATCCTCTTGCCATAAAACCATCCCCAGGCACCGTCAAGTGATACCTAACCCTTCATCATTGATGTGAACTACTGGTTTAGGTTTTGTTCGCCATATTTATGCGTGTAGTTTTACATGCTCTGAGCGTCAGATTTGGCGCGCATTTGAGGGTTACCGTCGGTGCAGTGGGTAACCTTTACTAGTAGCTATGCGGATAGCAGCGGTCGACGGGGATTTTTGTGTCCGCGACAGGCTACATGGTACTCACACTTTCCAGTAGGCTGAGTTAAATGCTATTACCGTGAGCGGGCGTCAAAATTGCCGCGCATTTGATGATGGCCGTTGTCGCCGTGGGTAACATTTAACCAGGTGGAGTTAGGAATACTTGCGGATAGCAGCGGTCGACGGGGATTTTTGTGTCCGCGACGGGCTACATAGTACTCACACTCTCCAGTAGGCTGAGTTAAATGCTATTGCCGCGAGCGGGCGTCAAAATTGCCGCGCATTTGATGATGGCCGTTGTCGCCGTGGGTAACATTTAACCAGGTGGAGTTAGGAATACTATGGACAGCCGAAGTTGACGGAGATTTTCATGTGGCTGCAACTGTGCAATGGACGCGGTCAAGGTTCTTTTCGAGAATATGGCACGGGACAATGAATATTCCGTGAAACCGTTTTTTCTGGGTCCTGAGTCATTCTTGAGTATTGGATATATAATACATACAGGTCCTGTTTATGTTTATGATGTCAGGAACATAAACTAAGCATTTAAAAGATTTTTGGAGGCCTTCAAACATGAGATTAACTTCAGGTTGAATATTCCGTTTTTATACCATACAGAACGACGCGGCTGTTCGGACACCATCCTCGGTTGGCCGCACAGGCCCAATCGCGCGACTAGCGACGAAAAAATGGTATAGGCACATCCATATATGACGGAAATTCATAATCGTTCTCGCTGGAAGGCTGAACTTGAAGCGCCCAAGATAGGCGCGGCATAGGTTTAGTTTTTTTTTCGTTGAAATCAGGCCGATTCAATCGCCTCAACCAATTCTATAGTGCATCTATATGGAAATAGTTCTAGCAATCAAGAAAGAGACAACTGTCAAATTTAGTGCGGTTCGCCATGCCGCATACGGTACGGTATGCGGCCATGCAATTGCAATGACGACGGATGCCATATGGGTTGAAAATCGACTGAAGCGCCCAAGATAACCGGGATTTTTTCACTACCCACAGCATGCAGTATGGAGAAATAGGGCCGCCGATACCCCGGGCCATCAAGGCTCGCCGAATGCTTTGAACTTCATCGTCGGAAACAAGATAACGGATCCCGCGAATTAAGCGCCTTCATCAACAACTGTGCCCCCTGGATATAAACTGCGTTTCCTGCCTGTCAGACGTTGATGAACCTGCCAAAAATCTATGTATACTGGGCGGTCGGGACAGATTTATAAGGGATGTTGTGAGATCCACGACTCTTTCCTTCTCCATCAACTGCCCCGCACACCCTGTATGGAAACTTGTTCTTGCATTCGAATATGGAACTGATCAATGTAGCGCAGGATTTAATGTCTGATCATTCTGCTAAGAAATTGGATTCTGGTATTCCGGATTCCGTGAGTCTATATTCAGCTCCTTACGAATAATTCCACTCAATTGGGGATGCAGAGTCTAAATGCTCAAGCTGTATTGATATTCATTTTCTTGTGTTTTATGGGGCTGACGGAGCGCAGGATCCAATGTCCGATGATTCGGACAAGAAAACAGCTATCAATTCCGGCTCTGACACGGTTCGCTTATCTATTTACTTCCTTGCATCGAACTCAACTCCTTTAACACAGAAACTATATGCACAAGCTGTAAGAAGAGTCATGCTTTGGGATTTGAATATGGAGCTAATGGTGAACAGGATTCGATGCCCAGTCATTCTGATAAGGAAGGCGCTGCTATGGATCGAGTCAGTATACTCTTTCCCTCGGGAATATTCATGAGCTCAATTCTCTCTTATTTAGAGCCCACAGATCGTCGATTCAGAGCATATGGCTAGATTGCAGAAATTCGTCAAGGAGGCAGACGCAGGGGATCCAAAATTACCAGAATGGCATCTAGACCTGGGAAAGGCTCTTTGGACCAGATACAGGGGTGCAAAGAAAAGAGAAGATCTCCAGCAAGCACTGCTCAATTTCCAACGTGCAGTTGACCTCACTGCGGAGGCTGACACTAAGCGAGTAGATCAGCTGGGCCATCTTGCAATGGCTTTGGCAGAGCAGTACCAGCTGTCAGCAGCTCCGGAGGACCTGGATGCAGCAGTGCGAAATTACAAGGAAGCTCTAGACATCAGTAAAGCAGATCATCCTGACCGCGCAGTGCTTCTGGGTACTTATGCAGCATCTTTGACTGTTCGATATCGATTCGGCAGAGATCCGGAGGATTTTGACACAATATTGGCGAGTAATCAGGAAGCAGTTGATCTTACACCAAAGGGTGATACACTCCGGGCACGTCGATTAAGAAACCTTGCCATATCTTTGGTGCAAAGATACAAACAAAATCGAAATCCGAAAGACCTGGATGCAGCAGTGCAAAACGACCAGGAAGCCTTTGATCTCACCCCAAGAGATCCCGGCTGCGCAGACCGTCTGCAAGATCTCACTATGTCCCTAAATATGCGCTATAAAGAATTTCGAGATCAAAACGACTTGGATGCAGTGTTGAAGAAGAAGCAAGAAATTGTTGACCTCACTCCTGAGGATCACGCCTCCCGGGCAGATCGACTGAGAACCCTTGCCACATCTTTGCGGCGTCGATATCAACTCACGAGAGTCCGGGAGGACCTCGATGAAGGAGTGAAAAATGCCCAGGAAGCTGTTGCCCTCACCTCCAAAGATCAGCCTGACCGCCGAACTGGTTTTCTACAAGCTCTTGCAGAGTTGTTGACTGATCGTTATAAGATTGCCAAAGATTCGCAGGACTTGAAGGCAGCATTAAAAAATGATCAGGAAGTTGTTGACCTCACTCCTGAGGATCATGTCTCCCGGGCAGATCGATTGAGGACCCTTGCCACATCTTTGGAGCGTTGCTATCAAATCTCGGGAGTCCGGGGGGACCTGGATGAAGCAGTGAAAAATGCTCAGGAAGCTGTTGCCCTCACCTCCAAAGACCAGCCTGACCGCCGAATTGGTTTTCTACAAGCTCTTGCAGTGTTGTTGACCAATCGTTATAAGATTTTCAATGATCCGCAGGACTTGGATGCAGCATTAAAAAATGATCAGGAAGTTGTTGACCTCACTCCTGAAGATCATGTCTCCCGGGCAGATCGATTGAGGACCCTTGCTGCATCTTTGGAGCGTTGCTATCAAATCTCGGGAGTCCGGGGGGACCTGGATGAAGCAGTGAAAAATGCCCAGGAAGCTGTTGCCCTCACCTCCAAAGATCAGCCTGACCGCCGAACTGGTTTTCTACGAGCTCTTGCAGTGTTGTTGACCCATCGCTATGAGAAGGTCAAAGATCTGCAGGACTTGGATGCAGCATTACAAAATGATCAGGAAGTTGTTGACCTCACTCCTGAGGATCATGCCTCCCGGGCAGATCGACTGAGAACCCTTGCCACATCTTTGCGGCGTCGATATCGACTCACGGGAGTCCGGGGGGACCTGGATGAAGCAGTGGCAAATGCCCAGGAAGCTGTTGCTCTCGCCTCCAAAGATCAGCCTGACCGCCGAATTGGTTTTCTACAAGCTCTTGCAGTGTTGTTGACCGATCGTTATAAGACTTTCAAAGATCCGCAGGACTTGGATGCAGCATTAAAAAACGATCAGGAAGTTGTTGACCTCACTCCTGAAGATCATGTCTCTCGGGCAGATCGATTGAGGACCCTTGCCACGTCTTTGGAGCGTCGCTATCAAATCACGGGAGGCTTGAGAGACCTGGATGAAGCAGTGAGAATTAGTCAGGAGGCAGTGGACATCATTCCGAATGACCGTTCTGTGCGCGCAGCCTGTCTGGAAGATCTTGCGGTGTATTTGCGGGCTCGATATAAGAGGCTGGCAACTTTGAAAGACTTAGAGGCGGCAGTGCAGCATTCTCGGGAAGCGCGAGCTCTTTGGCCAACAGATGCCCGCCAACAAGCAGCCCATCACCGAAATGAGGCCCTTTCATTGATACAACAATTTCGGAGGTTTGAGGACATGGAGTATCTCAATGCAGCATTGGAGAGTGCGGGAAAAGCTCTTAAGCTTACACCTGAACGTCATTATGACCGAAGTGGTGTGCTCCAAATTCTTGCAACAATATATGCAGAGAAATACAAGATGCTGAAAGACCTAAAGACCCTGGAAGAAGCCTTGCGCTACGGAAAAGATGCACTTGAGCTCACCCCAAAAAACCATACCGATCGACCAGTTCGCCTGCGAAATCTTGCAGTATCATTGGCCAGTCGATATGTTCTTTTGGGGGATCCAAAGGACATGGAGACAGCATTTCAGTGTGACCAGGAAGCTGTTGATCTCACGCCAAAAGATCATCTTGAGCGACCCGGTCGATTACGAAATCTTGCAGCAAGTTTCAAAGCTCGATATTCGAGGTTCAAAGTGTTGCAGGACCTGGAGATGGCAGTTCAACTAAATCAAGAAGCTGTGTCTTCGACCCCAGTGGGGCATCCTGCCCGTGCACACTATCTAGTGAGCCTGGCAGAAGTGCACAAAGATCAATATCACATATCCAAGAATTCAGAAGACCTCCAGGCCATGCATGACAACTACAGAGATTCTCTTGAATCTCCAAGCTCAACTCCACACTTATCTTGGAAGGCAGCTTGCAAGTGGGCTGACCTATCCAAGCGCCTATCACAGCCATTGTATGGTCCAACTGCTTATAGAGCTGCTTTCCGCAAGTTACCTGAAATTCTGTGGATGGGTCAGTCCATACCAAAGCGGCATAAAACCATCGAGAGACTTCACATTGATCAAGTCACTTCAACCGCTATGCAAACTTGTATTGGGTTGTCTGATCTGACCGCTGCTGTGGAAATTGTGGAACAGGGGATTGCTACAATATTCCAGCAGATGCTGCAGCTGAGAACTGATGTTGGTGGATTGGATCCAGATGAAGCAGACAGGTTTCGAAAACTTTCTTCAGAACTTTACAGCGGAAAATCAGTGAATCCGATGCAAATTGCAACGGAATTAAATGATTTGCTACTCAATATCCGCAATAAACCGGACCTGAAATATTTCCTACTTCCCAAACCATGTGACTTGCTCAGCCATGCAGCCCAAGGTGGTCCCATCATAATACTCAATAGTCACAAAGAGGGTTGTGATGGATCATAATCCTGAAGACCCTGAAGACACAGGTGGGACACGAAACATCAAAGCCAGTCCATGTTGCATTTCCCAATGTCACACTGGTTGAACTGCAGTCACAGCAATTAAATCTCAAAAAAATGATCAGAATGTGTAATGCCAGAATGAGGGATCCAGATTTGTAGAACGTGAGGGAGAAAGTTCAAAATCAATCGACAAGTGTTTCAAAGACCTTTTAGACTGGCTTTGGACATTCATTGTTTTCCCGGTGTACGAGGCACTTAAATCTGTGAGTGCAGGTCTAATACTACACAAATTGCCGCTGACTTCATCGAACCAGCATCATATTCCTGGTGGCAGACTATGGTGGCTGCCAACTGGCTCATTCACAGGACTTCCTTTGCATGCATGTTATTCCAAGGATCCCAAGGATCCCACGGATCCCGAGGATGATCCATTTATTCATTCATATACTGCGACATTGGGATCACTCCTCGAAGCCTATGCCAAGAAGTCTCCTGACCCCACCCAAACCTTTGTGATTGTCGGAGTCCCATTCACCGATGATAAAAAAAGCCATCCTCTACCTTCAGTAATGACAGAGGTCAACAGCATCACGTCTATCAGGAAACCATTCAAGTGCCTCACAGGTGACGAATCAACAGTTGATGCGGTGGAAAAACAGTTACTGAATGCTGCATGGGTTCATCTGGCCTGTCACGGGGAGCAGGACCTGAAAGACCCAACCAAAAGCAAACTTCGGCTGTATAAAGGTGACCTAGAACTCAACACCATCCTGCAAAGTACTCTCCCTCATGCACAATTTGCTTTTCTGGCTGCATGCCAGACTGCGATGGGAGATGAGAAACTAGTGAATGAATCATTCCACCTGGGTGGTGGATTCATCGCTGCAGGGTTTCGCGGAGTGGTGGGGACTCTATGGTCAATGGATGATCCAGATGGTCCCACAGTTGCAAAGGCATTCTACACCCATCTGTTTAGGGATGATACGAGTTGGCAGCCAGTAGCCAGTGATGCAGCCAAGGCTCTGCAGTTGGCGGTGAAAGATTGAAGTCTGGAGGTGCCTCATATCAACGCTGGGTTCCATTCATTCATATGGGAATTTAAGGCGATAATTTATTTTGTAACTTACCCAATCCCAACTGTAATACAGGGACTTTTGGTACTGTTCACCAATAATAGCTGATGTTGCTGAAAATGTGTTTAACAATGTGTTTGATGGAGGATCGGCCGGTAGTATCAAGCTCCTGTCAAAAACTGAGCTTGTGCAGACACGGGAAAACAGGCAGGCCCAATGACGAAAGGCTACAGTGCATGGGGCAGAGCCACGGCCCCACTGGCGACCGCAGCTCATGAGGTCATCTGGTGAGGGCGGGCTTTAAGTATTCGGCAGAAGACACGAGCCAAAGTTATGAATATCTGAGGGCGACTCGAGGAACGCCGCTCGCCACCGTCCGCGCAGCAAGGTCCTTGAAATTGCTAGGTGGGTCATGGATATCATCCCGAGGCATTGGACCAGGGTAGAGAGAGCATCAACAAAGCGTTCGACGAATCGAGCAGAAAAAATAAAGTATTTGTGATGGGTGGCTATGCTCCGAGTCTCAGCACTAACTCATGATCATTGATCAGCACTACGTCCAGTTCTCCTGGCTGGCTGGTCCCCTCGCAAGCGAAGGCGTCTGGGGAACGTAGGACCAGGACAGTCATTCAACGGCCGAAATTATGGGCGACGTTCAAAGGTAACATATGGCTTTTGTATTCGTCGCCGAGCTCCTCCCAGCTCTCACCGGCTCCAAATTCCTCCGACTCACGTCCTCATGAAAAACGAGCCTAACAGCGTTTCTCGCTTCACCTTGACCGCAGCACACTCAGCATTCGAGCCGCACGCTCACGCTCCACGCAGTGACATGCCTTGCGCACCAACCTCGAGTCTCCTGTCCTGCTTTGGTTCATACCTTGGGTCTGGCACATTTATATCGATGTTTGGCGCTACATGTACTCCATTTACCGCACCAGTGCACACCTACCTTTCCCGCCTTTTCTTCAACTTTTCGCGACGCCTTGCACCGAAACTTCTCTCGTCCTGCTTTGATCCAGCGCTGAGTTGGGCCGGACGCATCATAAACTTCGTGCTTAAACTTACAGCTGCCTCACTGCGCTTACCTTTACCGCATCTGCATTTCTCTTTGCAGTCCTCGCTGCTTATTCTACTGGGTATTCGCATTGATATGTCGTGCAGGCTCTGCCCTTGAAATGTTCACACATTCATCCCTCTGAATCCCTCCTGGTGCTGGACACGACATTCATTCTTGCGGCGTTTTGTAAGTACACTAACAGGCATTAAACATTATTAGGTTCAGCATCGGTCCCGGATTCTGATTATTCCTCGCTAGTCCTTACATGTATCTCACAACTCGTCTGAACTAATACCCACCAGGTCGGACATAATGTGCCTGCAAACAGACAACGCGGGGGGGGAATTTGGCCAGCGCCACAATTTCTCCAGGAGCCAACGGTACTATGACGTGCATTTATGACAA
This sequence comes from Mycena leptocephala, assembly GCA_029378395.1. Taxonomy (NCBI): domain Eukaryota; kingdom Fungi; phylum Basidiomycota; class Agaricomycetes; order Agaricales; family Mycenaceae; genus Mycena; species Mycena leptocephala. Next base: position 134 of record JARJLF010001673.1, on the reverse strand, counting down.
CTACAACAAGTGCGGATATTCCGTTGCTGTATGTGGTTCCTCATCTCCTTCTGTTTATCTCCCACTGATTCTTGGCTCTGATCAGGACGATGCAAAAAATTGGGGAGCAAGCCCGTGTCCGCCGTCGATTGCAC